>WNWK01010418.1:0-70258 GCA_009830355.1 Cherax destructor | reverse complement strand
GGGTGTGAGTTGGTCCTGACTAGCTTGTGCTACTAGGTCAGATGCCGTGCTCCTTCCATAAGTGAATGTAGCCTGACCTGGCTGGGTCGGGGCATTGGCTTAAGCCGGTGGGAGACTTGGACCTGCCTTGCATGGGCCAATAGGCCTGCTGCAGTGTTCTTTCTTATGTTCTTATATATCCTCCAGGTACACACCTTCCAGGTATCCTTAAATATTAGTTCATAAACTTTACTAAGTCCAATTAGTTAATGCCTATGTTTGTTGTATCTGGTACATCATTGTCTCTGCGCATGTGTGAGATTCCCCACCATGTTATTCTTAGGTAGAATAGTGTAGCAGCAAGCTGCGAGTGTTTCTAATTAAAGTGATCACCTCCTCCTCCTCCTCCTCCTCCCCATCTACCTCTTCCTCCTCCTCCTCTTTCTCTTCTTCCTCTTCCACATCCTCTTCCTCTTTCTCCTCTTCCTCTTCTTCCTCTTCTCTTCCTCCTCCTCTGCTTACTCTTCCTCTTCTTACTGATCCTCCTCTTCATTATCTTCCCCTTCCTCTTGCTCCTCCTCCCTGGCTACTCACTCAAGTATCCAGAGCAGATGAGCTGAGTCACAAGAGACACACCGAGTGGTATAAAAAACTGGCTTTGATGCCCCATCTCCCTCCCTCCCTCACCATCCACCTCAATCCCTTCCTCCTTTCTCCTTTACACCCTGTCACTCACTTCATCCCTCTCCGTCTCTCCTTCACCCCCCTCATTTTCTCCCTCCCTCCCTCTCCCTCACCCGCTCTTCCTTCAGACAGACGGAGGTACGAACCCGCACGATTTCCAACTCCTCAATTTACCTAAATTTACTTTTAGCTTCTCTTTGACCAGAGGTCACATCAGACATCCATAAGACACCTGCTGTCTATGTTCACCCATCAATAAAATAGATACCTGGGTATTAGTCGACTGGTGTGGGTCGCATCCTGGGACAAAATTGACCTAATTTGTCCGAAATGCTCTGCATAACAAGATATTATTATTATTATTATTATTATTATTATTATTATTATTATTATTATTATTATTATTATTATTAATTATTAAGCACAATACCGAGAAGTTGATGAATGAGACACATGTGCAACACCTGAGTATCTTTACTGTAGAATAAGTCAGATGTGCAACACCGTTATTGCAGAGAGGTTGCACCTGCACTGAAGCTTTCTCAGACTAATACCGGCAAGACACGGAGACTACCATGCTCTTGACTACTGACTCTTCTACTATTCTTGACTACTACTGACTCTTCTACTATTCTTGACTACTACTGACTCTTCTACTATTCTTGACTACTACTGACTCTTCTACTATTCTTGATTACTGGAGTTTACCTGGAGAGAATTCCAGGGGTCAACGCCCCTGCGGCTCGGTCTGTGACCAGGCCTCATGTTGGACGGGCCTGATCAACCAGGCTGTTACTGCTGGCCCACGCAGTCCAACACGAACCACAGCCTGGCTGGTCAGGTACCAACTTGAAGGTGCCTGTCCAGTGCCTGAAGACAGCCAGGGGTTTGTTGGTAACCCCCCTGATGTATGCTGGGAGGCAGTTGAACAATCTTGGGCCCCTGACACTTATTGTGTTGTCTCTCAACGTCCTAGTGGCACCCCTACTTTTCATTGGGGGGGGGTTACATCGCCTGCCGAGTTTTTTTTGCTTTCGTAGGGAGTGACTCTCGTGTGCAAGTTTGGTACTAATCCCTCGAGAATTTTCCACGTGTATATAATAATGTAGGCAAATTACTAGGAGTCAATTATAGCTGATATTATTAGAACCATCTAGATAACCATAATTTGATTAATGATACCCAGCATGGATTACGAGGGCGTTCCTGCCTATCTAATTTATTAACCTTCTTCAGTAAAGCTTTTGAGGCTGTTGATCACGATAAAGAATTCGATTTGTTTATTTAGACTTTAGTAAGGCTTTTGATAGAGTACCGCACCAGAGACTGTTAAAGTGGCAGCTCATGGCATTGGGGAAAAGTGCTGTCATGGATCGAGTCATGCTCACCAATAGGAAGCAGAGAGTGTGCATAAATGGGTTAAATCCGAATGGGGACTTGTAACAAGTGGTGTTTCCACAGGGATAGTCTTAGGCCCATTGTTATTTATAATATATTCAATGACCTTGATGAGAAATTACTAGTGATATGAACAAATTCGCCGACGACACGAGATAGGTAGGATAATTGATTCAAAATAGATGTCATAGAACTTCGGAAGATTTAGACAAACTTAATTCGTGGTCAGAAAAGTGGCAGATGCAGTTCAATGTAGATAAATGCAAGGTTCTGAAGCTCGGGAGTGTCCATAACAAGCACTTATAAGTTAAATAACGTAGAACTTAGCCAACAGATTGCGAGAAGGACTTGGGGGTGATGGTAAGCAGCAACCTTAAACAAGACAGCAATGCCTAAGCGTACGTAATAAGGCAAATAATTCTGGGATTTATATCAAAGTGTTAGCAACAGAAGTCCAGAGGTTATATTACAGCTTTATACATCATTAGTAAGGCCTCACCTAGATTAGCAGCTCAGTTCTAGTCTCCATATTACAGAATGGACATAAATTCGTTAGAAAACATTCAGCGTAGAATGACTAAATTAATACATAGCATTAAAATCTTCCTTACGAAGAAATTGAAGACCTAAATTACATTCACTTGTAAGACGTAGAATGAGGAGACATGATCAGGTATACAAGTGGAAAATGGAGTATTAACAAGGGGATATAAATAAGGTCTTGAGGATATCTCTCCAGAGAACACGCAATAATGGATTCAAGTTAGATAAGTTTAGATTTAGAAAGGATATAGGAAAGTATTGGTTTGAAATAGGGTAGTTGATGAGTGGAACAGTCTGCTAGTAGGTTATTGAAGCTAGGACCTTGGGTAGTTTCAAATTTAGGTTGGATAAATTCATGAGTGAGAGGGGTTGGTTGAGTGGGACTCGCGCATGAGTGGGTAGAATTGTCAAGCTTATTTCTTGGGTAGCATTGAAAATTGGGTTGAGCAAATATTCTGTTAGTGGGACGGATTGTGAAGGACCTGCCTAGTATGGGCCAACAGGCCTGCTGCAGTGTTCCTCCTTTCTTATGTTCTTATGTTCTTATGTATCTCTCCCGCCTGCGTTCTAGAGAGTACAGGTTTAGGAACTTCAAGCGTTCCCAGTAGTTGAGGTGGTTTATCGCACTTATGCGTGCCGTGAAGGTTCTCTGCACATTTTCAAGGTCAGCAATTTCACCCGCCTTGAAAGGTGCAGTTAGTGTGCAGCAATATTCCAGCCTAGATAGAACAAGCGATCTGTAAAGTGTCAACATGGGCTTGGCATTCCTGGTTTTGAAGGTTCTCATTATCCATCCTGTCATTTTTCTAGCAGATGCGATTGCTACTATTCTTGACTACTACTGACTCTTCTACTATTCTTGACTACTACTGACTCTTCTACTATTCTTAACTACTACTAACTCTTCTACTATTCTTGAATACTACTGACTTCTACTATTCTTGATTACTACTGACTCTTCTACTATTCTTGACTACTACTGACTCTTCTACTATTCTTAACTACTACTGACTCTTCTACTATTCTTGACTACTACTGACTCTTCTACTATTCTTAACTACTACTGACTCTTCTACTATTCTTGAATACTACTGACTCTTCTACTATTCTTGACTACTACTGACTCTTCTACTATTCTTAACTACTACTGACTCTTCTACTATTCTTAACTACTACTGACTCTTCTACTATTCTTGACTACTACTGACTCTTCTACTATTCTTAACTACTACTGACTCTTCTACTATTCTTGACTACTACTGACTCTTCTACTATTCTTGACTACTACTGACTCTTCTACTATTCTTAACTACTACTAACTCTTCTACTATTCTTGAATACTACTGACTCTTCTACTATTCTTGACTACTACTGACTCTTCTACTATTCTTGACTACTACTGACTCTTCTACTATTCTTAACTACTACTGACTCTTCTACTATTCTTAACTACTACTGACTCTTCTACTATTCTTAACTACTACTGACTCTTCTACTATTCTTGACTACTCTTAACTACACATAAAATTCACATCAACATAATTAAAATCATAAAAGTGATATTCGATTAAATTTAACTACTGCAGTGTGAGTGTTGGCAGTGTGAGTGTTGGCAGTGTGAGTGTTGGCAGTGTGAGTGTTGGCAGTGGGAGTGTTGGCAGTGTGAGTGTTGGCAGTGTGAGTGTTGGCAGTGTGAGTGTTGGCAGTGGATTTTTTAGTTGGCAGTGTAGTGTTGGCAGTGGAGTTTTGGGCAGTGTGAGTGTTGGCAGTGTGAGTGTTGGCAGTGTGTGGAGTGTTGTTGCAGTGTAGTGTGTGTGAGTGTTGGCAGTGTGAGTGTTGGCAGTGTGAGTGTTGGCAGTGGGAGTGTTGGCAGTGTGATGTTGGCAGTGTGAGTGTTGGCAGTGGAGTGTTGGCAGTGTGAGTGTTGGAGTGGAGTGTTGGCAGTGTGAGTGTTGGCAGTGTGAGTGTTGGCAGTGTGAGTGTTGGCAGTGTGAGTGTTGGCAGTGTGAGTGTTGGCAGTGTGAGTGTTGGCAGTGTGAGTGTTGGCAGTGTGAGTGTTGGCAGTGTGAGTGTTGGCAGTGTGAGTGTTGGCAGTGTGAGTGTTGGCAGTGTGAGTGTTGGCAGTGTAGTGTTGGCGTGTGAGTGTTGGCAGTGTGAGTGTTGGCAGTGTGAGTGTTGGCGGTGAGTGTTGGCAGTGTGAGTGTTGGCAGTGTGAGTGTTGGCAGTGTGAGTGTTAGCAGTGTGAGTGTTGGCTGTGTGAGTGTTGGCAGTGTGAGTGTTGGCAGTGTGAGTGTTGGCAGTGTGAGTGTTGGCAGTGTGAGTGTTGGCAGTGTGAGTGTTGGCAGTGTGAGTGTTGGCAGTGTGAGTGTTGGCAGTGTGAGTGTTGGCAGTTTGAGTGTTGGCAGTGTGAGTGTTGGCAGTGTGAGTGCTGGCTGTGTGAGTGTTGGCAGTGTGAGTGTTGGCAGTGTGAGTGTTGGCAGTGGGAGTGTTGGCAGTGGGAGTGTTTGCAGTGTGAGTGTTGGCAGTGTCAGTGTTGGCAGTGTGAGTGTTGGAAGTGTCAGTGTTGGCAGTGTGAGTGTTGACAGTGTGAGTGTTGGCAGTGTGAGTGTTGGCAGTGTGAGTGTTGACAGTGTGAGTGTTGGCAGTGTGAGTGTTGGCAGTGTGAGTGTTGGCAGTGTGAGTGTTGGCAGTGTGAGTGTTGGCAGTGTGAGTGTTGGCAGTGTGAGTGTTGGCAGTGTGAGTGTTGGCAGTGTGAGTGTTGGCAGTGTGAGTGTTGGCAGTGTGAGTGTTGGCAGTGTGAGTGTTGGCAGTGTGAGTGTTGGCAGTGTGAGTGTTGGCAGTGTGAGTGTTCGTAATAAAACTAACAGACTACTTGTATTTATATCAATAAGTAAAAGTAACAGGAGTCCAGAGGTTATTTTACACCACTACACATCATTAGTGAGGCCACATGTGCATTAATACACTGGTCACCCTCACAGTATACTGGTCACTCTCACAGTATACTGGTTACCCTCACAGTAAGCGCCTCAGTGTCGTACGACACAAGACATGAGGGGGAGATATTGAAGCGTACATGTATAAGACAGGTTTAAATAAAGGAGATATAAAGATGGTTTTAAGAATATCTAACCAATAAAGAACTCGGAACATTGGGGTCAAACAGGATAAATTTGGATTTAGAAAAGACAAAGGAAAGTATCCGCTTAGTAATTAAGCATCAGGTCAGTGGAACGAGTTAGCAAACAGTCATTAGCAATTCAGTCAGCAGACCTACTGCAGTGCTCCTGCATTTTTATGTTCTCATGTCAGAGTAGCGTGTGGTGGAGGCTCGCACCGCCTCGTGTGGTGGAGGCTCGCACCGCCTCGTGTGGTGGAGGCTCGCACCTCCTCGTGTGGTGGAGGCTTGCACCTCCTCGTGTGGTGGAGGCTCGCACCTCCTCGTGTGGTGGAGGCTCGCACTTCCTCGTGTGGTGGAGGCTCGCACCGCCTCGTGTGGTGAGGCTCGCACGCCTCGTGTGGTGGAGGCTTGCACCTCCTCGTGTGGTGGAGGCTCGCACCTCCTCGTGTGTGGAGGCTCGCACCGCCTCGTGTGGCGCACCGCCTCGTGTGGTTGAGGCTCGCACCTCCTCATGTGGCGCACCGCCTCGTGTGGCGCACCGCCTCGTGTGGCGCACCGCCTCGTGTGGCGCACCGACTCGTGTGGCACACCGCCTTGTGTGGCGCACCGCCTCGTGTGGCGCACCGCCTCGTGTGGTGGAGGCTCGCACCGCCTCGTGTGGCGTACCGCCTCGTGTGGTGGAGGCTCGCACCTCCTCGTGTGGTGGAGGCTCGCACCTCCTCGTGTGGTCGAGGCTCGCACCTCCTCGTGTGGTCGAGGCTCGCACCTCCTCGTGTGGTCGAGGCTCGTACCTCCTCGTGTGGTCGAGGCTCGCACCTCCTCGTGTGGTGGAGGCTCGCACCTCCTCGTGTGGTCGAGGCTCGCACCTCCTCGTGTGGTCGAGGCTCGCACCTCCTCGTGTGGTCGAGGCTCGCACCGCCTCGTGTGGCGTACCTCCTCGTGTGGTGGAGGCTCGCACCGCCTCGTGTGGTGGAGGCTCGCACCGCCTCGTGTGGTGGAGGCTCGCACCGCCTCGTGTGGTGGAGGCTCGCACCTCCTCGTGTGGTGGAGGCTCGCACCGCCTCGTGTGGTGGAGGCTCGCACCGCCTCGTGTGGTGGAGGCTCGCACCGCCTCGTGTGGTGGAGGCTCGCACCGCCTCGTGTGGTGGAGGCTCGCACCGCCTCGTGTGGTGGAGGCTCGCACCGCCTCGTGTGGTGGAGGCTCGCACCGCCTCGTGTGGTGGAGGCTCGCACCGCCTCGTGTGGTGGAGGCTGCACCTCCTCGTGTGGTGGAGGCTCGCACCGCCTCGTGTGGTGAGGCTCGCACCTCCTCGTGTGGTGGAGGCTCGCACCGCCTCGTGGTGGAGGCTCGCACCGCCTCGTGTGGTGGAGGCTCGCACCGCCTCGTGTGGTGGAGGCTCGCACCGCCTCGTGTGGCGCACCGCCTCGTGTGGTGGAGGCTCGCCCGGCCTCGTGTGGTGGAGGCTCGCACCGCCTCGTGTGTGGAGCTGCACTCCTCGTGGCACCGCCTCGTGTGGTGGAGGCTCGCACCTCCGTGTGGTGGAGGCTGCACCGCCTCGTGTGGTGGAGGCTCGCACCTCCTGTGGTGGAGGCTCGCACCGCCTCGTGTGGTGGAGGCTCGCACCTCCTCGTGTGGTGGAGGCTCGCACCTCCTCGTGTGGTGGAGGCTCGCACCCCTCGTGGTGGAGCTGCCGGTGTGAGGCTCGCACCTCCTCGTGTGGTGGAGGCTCGCACCGCCTCGTGTGGTGGAGGCTCGCACCTCTCGTGTGGTGGAGGCTCGCACCTCGTGTGGTGGAGGCTCGCACCGCCTCGTGTGGTGGAGGCTCGCACCTCCTCCTGTGGTGGAGGCTCGCACCTCCTCGGTGGTGGAGGCTCGCACCTCCTGTGGTGGAGGCTCGCACCTCTTCGGTGGTGGAGGCTCGCACCGCCTCGTGGTGGAGGCTCGCACCGCCTCGTGTGGTGGAGGCTCGCACCTGCCTGTGTGGTGGAGGCTCGCACCTCCTCGTGTGGTGGAGGCTCGCACCGCCTCGTGTGGTGGAGGCTCGCACCTCCTCGTGTGGTGGAGGCTCGCACCTCCTCGTGTGGTGGAGGCTCGCACCTCCTCGTGTGGTGGAGGCTCGCACCGCCTCGTGTGGTGGAGGCTCGCACCTCCTCGTGTGTTGGAGGCTCGCACCGCCTCGTGTGGTGGAGGCTCGCACCTCCTCGTGTTTTGGAGGCTCGCACCTCCTCGTGTGGTGGAGGCTCGCACCTCGTGTGGTGGAGGCTCGCACCTCGTGTGGTGGAGGCTCGCACCTCCTCGTGTGGTGGAGGCTCGCACCTCGTGTGGTGGAGGCTCGCACCTCCTCACTCGAAAATCGAGCTGCTAAAAAATCAAATCCTTGGCCATTTATTGTTCTTGCAGTTGGCATAGTAACGTTGTTGGTGATATATTGGTAAGATTATCTGCATATTTTAGGAAAAAGAACACGTGTACATCTAATAAGATATTTACACCATTACATGAAATGATTGTACAGAGAGGATACCACTACCACCTGCTCACCCACTACCACTTGCTCACCCACTACCACCTGCTCACCCACTACCACCTGCTCACCCTCTACCACCTGCTCACCCACTACCACCTACTCACCCACTACCACCTCAACTACTTCTACTCTACTACTACCATCACTACCATTAACACCATGAATGCCCCGCCATTCGGACACCTCATTTTCCTTCCCTTATGTACATTGTATTGTTAGAAGTGGCTGCAATGAGTTATTAGTTGCACCTAACAGAGAGTAACACTGTTATGCTCTTGTGACGTAAGACCTTGCATCATTGTTACCCCCCAGGTCTATACATTTCCGTTCTGCTCGGGGGTGTGGTTTGTGTTGTGTTCCGCTCGGGGGTGTGGTTTGTGTTGTGTTCCGCTCGGGGGTGTGGTTTGTGTTGTGTTCTGCTCGGGGTGTGGTTTGTGTTGTGTTCTGCTCGGGTGTGGTTTGTGTTGTGTTCTGCTCGGGGTGTGGTTTGTGTTGTGTTCTGCTCGGGGTGTGGTTTGTGTTGTGTTCTGCTCGGGGGTGTGGTTTGTGTTGTGTTCCGCTCGGGGTGTGGTTTGTGTTGTGTTCCGCTCGGGGGTGTGGTTTGTGTTGTGTTCCTGCTTCGGGGGTGTGGTTTGTTGTGTTCTGCTCGGGGTGTGTTTGTGTTGTGTTCTGCTCGGGGATGTGGTTTGTGTTGTGTTCTGCTCGGGTGTGGTTGTGTTGTGTTCCGCTCGGGGTGTGGTTTGTGTTGTGTTCTGCCTCGGGGGTGTGGTTTGTGTTGTGTTCTGCTCGGGGTGTGGTTTGTGTTGTGTTCCGCTCGGGGGTGTGGTTTGTGTTGTGTTCTGCTCGGGGGTGTGGTTTGTGTTGTGTTCTGCTCGGGGTGTGGTTTGTGTTGTGTTCTGCTCGGGGTGTGGTTTGTGTTGTGTTCTGCTCGGGGGTGTGGTTTGTGTTTGTTCCGCTCGGGGGTGTGGTTTGTGTTGTGTTCCGCTCGGGGGTGTGGTTTGTGTTGTGTTCTGCTCGGGGTGTGGTTTGTGTTGTGTTATGCTAGGGGGTGTGGTTTGTGTTGTGTTCTCCCTCGGGGTGTTGGTTTGTGTTGTGTTCTGCTCGGGGGTGTGGTTTGTGTTGTGTTCCGCTCGGGGTGTGGTTTGTGTTGTGTTCTGCCTGGGGTGTGGTTTGTGTTGTGTTCTGCTCGGGGTGTGGTTTGTGTTGTGTTCTGCTCGGGGATGTGGTTTGTGTTGTGTTCTGCTCTGGGGGTGTGGTTTGTGTTGTGTTCCGCTCGGGGTGTGGTTTGTGTTGTGTTCCTGCTCGGGGGTGTGGTTTGTGTTGTGTTCTGTTGGGGTGTGGTTTGTGTTGTGTTCTGCTCGGGGTGTGGTTTGTGTTGTTTTCCCTGCTCGGGGGTGTGGTTTGTGTTGTGTTCTGCTCGGGGGTGTGGTTTGTGTTGTGTTCTGCTCGGGGATGTGGTTTGTGTTGTGTTCCGCTCGGGGGGTGTGGTTTGTGTTGTGTTCTGCTCGGGGGTGTGGTTTGTGTTGTGTTCTGCTCGGGTGTGTTGTTTGTGTTGTGTTCTGCTCGGGGATGTGGTTTGTTTTGTGTTCTGCTCGAGGTGTGTGGTTCGTGTTGTGTTCTGCTCGGGGGTGTGGTTTGTGTTGTGTTCTGCTCAGGGGTGTGTGGTTTGTGTTGTGTTCCGCTTGGGGATGTGGTTTGTTTTGTGTTCTGCTCGGGGTGTGTGGTTTGTGTTGTGTTCTGCCCGGGGGTGTGGTTTGTGTTGTGTTCTACACGGGGGTGTGGTTTGTGTTGTGTTCTGCTCGGGGATGTGGTTTGTTTGTGTTCTGCTCGGGGTGTGGTTTGTGTTGTGTTCTGCTCGGGGTGTGGTTTGTGTTCCATGGGGTTTTTTCTGCTCGGGGATGTGGTTTGTGTTGTGTTCTGCTCGGGGTGTGGTTTGTGTTGTGTTCCGCTCGGGGTGTGGTTTGTGTTGTGTTCCGCTCGGGGTGTGGTTTGTGTTGTGTTCTGTCGGGGTGTGGTTTGTGTTGTGTTCTGCTCGGGGTGTGGTTTGTGTTGTGTTCTGCTCAGGGGATGTGGTTTGTGTTGTGTTCTGCTCGGGATGTGGTTTGTGTTGTGTTCCGCTCGGGGGTGTGGTTTGTGTTGTGTTCTGCTCAGGGGTGTGGTTTGTGTTGTGTTCTGCTCGGGGTGTGGTTTGTGTTGTGTTCTGCTCGGGGTGTGGTTTGTGTTGTGTTCTGCTCGGGGTGTGGTTTGTGTCTGTGTTTCGCTCGGGGGTGTGGTTTGTGTTGTGTTCCGCTCGGGGGTGTGGTTTGTGTTGTGTTCTGCTCGGGGGTGTGGTTTGTGTTGTGTTCTGCTCGGGGGTGTGGTTTGTGTTGTGTTCTGCTCGGGGGTGTGGTTTGTGTTGTGTTCTGCTCGGGGGTGTGGTTTGTGTTGTGTTCTGCTCGGGGGTGTGGTTTGTGTTGCGTTCTCTGCTCCAGTTATTAATTTCATGATCTTTTTTTTAATTTCACCATTTTATCCATAGCAGAGGAGCTGAAATTTATCCTCGTTATATACTGCGCTTTGTTGGCCACCGGAAGACTCGTTATACCCTGTGTTAGAGATGTGCTATGTCACGGTGGATGCCAGTCTCCTACACATTCCTGTGTCGTGATCCTAGACAACACAGCCAAGTGGAACAGTTCCTGTAACACTTACTAACCAACCACAAGAAACAATGCAAGGATCAGACACATAGGTGGGTAATAAACAAATCGTTATTTTTCCTTACATCTGCTGCACTTATCTAGTGGTAAGTAGGTATCATTGTTGGTCCCTTGACGAGATGAGACGTATGGGCAAGTTTCCGTATACCTGCTGTCCTTGTGAGTGTGTACTCACCTAATTGTGGTTGCAGGGGTCGAGACTCAGCTCCTGGCCCAGCCCTGTGTGCATGTGTGTGTGTGTGTGTACTCACCTATTTGTACTCATTTGTGGTTGCAGGGGTCGAGTCATGTGTGTGTGTGTGTGTGTGTGTGTGTGTGTGTGTGTGTGTGTGTGTGTGTGATCTAACACATAAAATATTAACCTAGTTTATGCTTTATTTCCCTGTAACTTTCTTCACAGTTCTTATTCCCGTGACATGTAACTTCCAGTTAAGGAAGTTTCTGTGAGACTAAGTGGCGCGGACGATGATCTGGAGAACACTTAACAAGCGACACATGTGCAGCCACTTTTACACATGTTGCAAATGTCAGTGAACTCATATTCGAGCACATTAAGTTATGAATGAAAATTGCAGTGGCCTCATATTCAGCCACTTTCACCAATCATGTAACTTAAGTAGACTATGTTTACATTTCCTGTTTTTGCCATGGCACAATTGTAGTGAAAGTCGTCCTGATATAGCGAGTAAAACGTATATATTCTGAATTACTAGTTTTTCATAGGTGAGCAGAAAGAGCGTATCTGGCAGTGTTACCAGAATTACTGCTTCAACCGATGATAGGAGGCTGACCGCTCTGGTCTTGAAGTGAAACCGGTTTTGCAGAGGATGGCTGGTTTGACTGTGGATTGTAACCTGCCCATGGAGGGTATGTGACTGGCTGGCCTGATGTCCTACATTTCTGGACACCAAACGTAAACAATTAAAAGCTTTTAGTGTAATTTTTTTCTCGAGATAGTAATGGGGGCAATGAGAATGTAAACATACATACTTAATAATGCTGGTAGAATTACTGACAATATATTAGGTAAAATTACGCATGTGCAACTAATGCGACATTTTTAGTGTGGCAACGTTTCGCTCTCCAGGAGCTTTGTCAAGCCGTGACAAACAAGGACAACAAGAGGGTATATATATATATATATATTATGCAAATATCGCAAACCAAGCGATACAGAATGCAAACAACCACGAGATGAGTAGAATGATAGCTCTAGGCCTTTCGTGTTGCAATCAACAAATCATCAGGAGCTGTCAAAATTGCAGAAAAAGAGTAAGATGCCCAAGAAAGAACGTTCCCAAAGGACCTACTTCACTGGAGTGAGTGAGTGAGTGAGGAATGGAGAGAGAGAGAAAGAGGAGGGTACAGGAAGTGCCCCCAGGCACAACAGTGCCCAAAGCCAGAAGGATGAATATTATAGCATTAGAAAAATCCCACAACCATTGATATTGTAATAGCCTAAACGAAATTAACGTGGCAATAATAAAAAATTCAGTCATATTCCACTATGACATCAATAACTTTATGTACATAAATATATTGTCAGTGATATAGAAGTCACTGGCAATTATAGGGTAGCCTCCCACGGGACAGCGGGTCCATTTAAAGTGACGAGAAAAATGGTAACATTTAAAGGGGAGACTTCTAAAAGTTATGTAAAGGAAACGGGGCTCATTAAAATAAACTCATTTAAAGAGGGAGGCATCTGTAATAAGAAGGAAGACGGCCACAGATATTCAACCAACATAATTCTGAGGCAAACTCTGGTTCAACTAAAAACGCATTTAATTTGAACAGCCCGTCACTGATATTGTATAATGAATGCCTATCATGCTTAATATTTGCTGATTCTACAATATTCCTTTCAAGCCGGGAGAAACAAGGGAAGTTGACTCATGCTTCCCGTCAATTTTCAGGGTTATTACAAGTGCTAATGTGGTTGAAAATCGCGTTCGACTCCTGTGCTGTACGTATCGAATAACGGTGTTGGAACATTCTCACCTCCAATGATTTTCCCGTTTGTCCCAATTAGGAGAGACTGCAACCGTTGCAACCACCTCTGTAGACTAACCACTGTTAGAAGCATTCTTAATCAGAATGCTTCTAACAGTCCGTTGTTGTGGGGTGGCAGCGAGGTGTAGTCTCGTCCTTATATGCCTTCCTGTTAACCTTTTATTTTTATAGTTCATTGTTAATGTGAGAAGTCACGAAAGAGCTTGGAACTTCACTATTTTTTCACAGTGGTTGTTCTGCTATATATATATATATATATATATATATATATATATATATATATATATATATATATATATATATATATATATATATATATATATATATATATATATTATATATATATATATATATATATATATTTTATATATATATATATATATATATATATATATATATAAATATATATTATATATATATATATATATATATATATATTATTTTTTTATTAACACATCAGCCGATTCCCACCAAGGCAGGGTGGCCCGAAAAAGAAAAACTTTCATCATCATTCACTCCATCACTGTCTTGCTAGAAGGGTGCTTTACACTACAGTTATAAAACTGCAACATTAACACCCCTCCTTCAGAGTGCCGGCACTGTACTTCCCATCTCAGAACTCAAGTCCGGCCTGCCGGTTTCCTGAATCCCTTCATAAATGTTACTTTGCTCACACTCCAACAGCACGTCAAGTATTAAAAACCATATGCCTCCATTCACTCCTATCAAATACGCTCACACATGCTTGCTGGAAGTCCAAGCCCTCGCACACAAAACTTCCTTTACCCTCCCTCCAACCTTTCCTAGGCCGACCCCTACCCTCCTTCCTCCACTACAGATTTATACACTCTCGAAGTCACTCTGTCTCGTTCCATTCTCTCTACATGTCCAAACCACCTCAACAACCCCTCCTCAGCTCTCTGGACAATCGTTTTGGTAATCCTGCACCTCCTCCTAATTTCCAAACTCCGAATTCTCTGCATTATATTCACACCACACATTGACCTCAGACATGACATCTCCACTGCCTCCAGCCTTCTCCTCGTTGCAACATTCATCACCCATGCTTCACACCCATATAAGAGCGTTGGTATAACTATACTCTCATACATTCCCTCTTTACTTCCATGGACAAGGTTCTTTGTCTCCACAGACTCCGAAGTGCTCCCCTCACCCTTTTCCCCTCATCAATTCTATGATTCACCTCATCCTTCATAGACCCATCCGCCGACATGTCCACTCCCAAATATCTGAATACATTCACCTCCTCCATACTCTCTCCCTCCAATCTGATATCCAATCTTTCGTCACCTATTCTTTTTGTTATCCTCATCACCTTACTCTTTCCTATATTCACTTTCAATTTTCTTCTTTTACACACCCTACCAAATTCATCTACCAACCTCTGCAACTTCTCTTCAGAATCTCCCAAAGCACAGTGTCATCAGCAAAAAGCAACTGTGACAACTCCCACTTTGTATTTGCTTCTTTATCTTTTAGCCCAACACCTCTTGCCAAGACCCTCGCATTCACTTCTCTTACAACCCCATCTATAAATATATATATAAATATATATTATATATATATATATATATATATATATATATATATATATTATATATATATATATATATATATATACTATATGTGTGTGTGTGTGTGTGTGTGTGTGTACTCACCTATTTGTACTCACCTATTTGTGGTTGCAGGGGTCGAGTCATAGCTCCTGGCCCCGCCTCTTCACTGATTGCTACTAGGTCCTCTCTCTCTCTCTCCCTGCTCCACGAGCTTTATCAAACCTAGTCTTAAAACTATGTATGGTTCCTGCCTCCACTATGTCGCTTTCTAAGCTATTCCACTTCCTGACAACTCTATGACTGAAGAAATACTTCCTAACATCCCTTTGACTCATAGGAGTCTTCAACTTCCAATTGTGACCCCTTGTTTCTGTGTCCCTCTCTGGAACATCTTGTCTCTGTCCACCTTATCTATTCCTCGCAGTATTTTATATGTCGTTATCATGTCTCCCTAACCCTCCTGTCCTCTAGTGTCGTCAGGCCGATTTCCCTTAACCTTTCTTCGTAGGACAATCCCCTTAGCTCTGGGACTAGTCTTGTTGCAAACCTTTGCACTTTCTCTAATTTCTTGACGTGCTTGACCAGGTGTGGGTTCCAAACTGGTGCTGCATACTCCAGTATGGGCCTGACGTATATGGTATACAGAGTCTTGAATGATTCCTTAGTGAGGTATTGGAACGCTATTCTTAGGTTTGCCAGCCGCCCGTATGCTGCAGCAGTTATCTGATTGATGTGTGCCTCAGGAGATGTGCTCGGTATTATACTCACCCCAAGATCTTTTTCTTTGAGTGAGGTTTGCAGTCTTTGGCCACCTAGACTATACTCTGTCTGCGGTCTTCTTTGCCCTTCCCCGATATTCATGACTTTACATTTGGCAGGGTTAAATTCAAGGAGCCACTTACTGGACCAGGCTTGCAGCCTGTCCAGGTCTCTTTGTAGTCCTGCCTGATCCTCGATTGATTTGATTCTTCTCATTAACTTCACATCATCTGCAAATAGTGACACTTCTGAGTCTACCCCTTCCGTGTGTGTGTGTGTGTGTGTGTGTGTGTGTGTGTGTGTGTGTGTGTGTGTGTTCGCGAAACATTGAACTATTAAATTGGGAAACTAGTCTTTCCTACTTGTGCTGACACAATGCGTATGATCAGGTGTACACTGTACACCATCACCAGCCAATCCCACACACATCACCTCTCATTATGACACAATATGACCCCATGTTGAAAGTTCTTTGACCAGCCCTCTCTCCCACCACACACACGACACCTCCCACGCTGCAACAACTCACTAATGAAACCTTCAGTACCACTATCGACTAAGCTTCTTGTGGTGGTCATTGTCTTATATAATAGTGAGACGCACCAGCCTCGCTGCCAAGCGCCTTTAAGGCCAAATAAAGATGATTGCAAATTATTGTTTTGTATTTCTTGAAAAGCTGAGCCCTGTGGTGTCCATCAGCGCAAGAAGCTGTGTACCAGTTTGATAATCCGCTCTTCTTCTTGTTCACAATGTTATCATTCATGCATCATGGAATTATTTTAGTTCTAGTTTTAAAATAGTGGAGGATCAGGGCTCGAATTCTATAGCGAAGCGAGAGGTTTGGGTAAGCCTACGAAAACCTGATGTGCCCTCTTCTAGCAGGACCCTAGGAGTGGGTCGACTATCTAGGGTCGCACCCTGGGACGCGATTATTAACCCTCCGGTGTCAGTAATCCAAATATAATCTTCATAAAGTCTGGAAAAGCTATTAAAACGCAACACTGGTTTTTGCCTTTATTTCTATGAATAGTTCGTTCGTTGGTGACGTAGGAAAAACAGTGACGTTGAACTGTACACACGGTGAGAGACAGTCATCACCACATCTCGTTTTTTTTCAATAAGTGACAGCCTAGTTAGGTAGGTCATTGACCTTAATCTACTCATGCAGTAACTTGAAGAAAGCCTGAACAAATAAGGCTTTCCATTAAATCAATAATAACTACATAAACACTGTGATTCACAGATCTGCTTGTGTATATACACTGAGATATACTCTAGGTTAATATACACTGAAATACACACCTCTCGGGTAACATTCACTTAGATACAAACCTCTAAGTAGTATATATATACTAAAAGATTCACAGCTCTTGGTGTAAATACCCCGTTACCAACGATATGTAGAAAAATATACATGTAGTCCCTTACAACACATGGGACTGTTTATGTGTTTTAAACACTTTACCGACCGTAGCCATATCCTGTGGAAGAAAAACACCCATTTAGAAACCTGGTAAATGTGTTTCTTCAATAAAAATTGCATGTCTATCTGAATAACTGAGTATAGGGATAACTATATTAAATAAACAGAAGGAACTGAAGATGCTTATAAAACAGATGAAAGAGAAAATGAGAGGCAATTACTGATTCAGCGAGGATGTGCAAAGCAAATTCAGATTTTGTTTAATAATAATAATAAAGTAAGACCGAGGGTATTTACCACTCACCATATGGCAAATATCGGCTATGGTAGCGAAGTCCTCCCAGACTGTGGCCTCCTAAACCGCCTCCAAAGGTTCCCAGACCTCTATACGTAGTGCGAGGGAAGCCATGGATGCCTTCTAGGGAAGATATAGTCAAAGATTAATTAGAAGCGGTGATCTTCGTGGTATACTGGAGTCTAAACTCCATCTAAGGTTTGTATACACGCTGTAATGTAAACCTGTGAGTGTAACAATCATTGATTCTTGAAGGTATATTAGGTTTAAAGCCTGTCTACTACACGAAGGCCATCTAGGGTACATATCACATGTGTATACACTGACAGGAACGGCTCCTTTAATCGGTTAGTTGGTTAATTGGTTTTAAGATCTATTGACTACACGAGGGTCATTAATGCTGTATGTGACCTTTTCACCTCTAGAAAAGAATATTTCAATCCATAAAATAGAGATTAAAGTCAACTCTTAGTATACATAAGCAGAGAGAGACACACTCCTCAGGGTATACATAAGCAGAGACACACTCCTCAGGGTATACAGCCTCTGCACTTATGTTCAAATTAAATTTTCTAATAGCCATTACTAAAAATTATCGATTCCGGCCGAAAAATTTCTAATGGAAAGTTATAATGTGTTTATCTTATGAATAAAGAGCCTGAAAATAATCAAGCTGATAACTATTTCTGTATTACTTCCTCTTTATTATAATACAAATAATTAGTACCTACACTATTAATACTGTACTTACTGTACTAATACTGTACTAATATTAATGCTGTACATTTATATAATAGGTCTTTTAAAACATTATGTAGCTTTATTACAAGCTAAGTACTTTAAATCGTTGATCAGTTCTGTATATTTGTGATCTTACATGTAAACAGTAATATCAAGTTTCGTGTATTTCCCAGCTCTTCACTGACACATATACTGGTTTGAAAACAATTTTGGATGTAATGGAATCTAGAATACGTTGGCTGCAAAATCATGTACTAATTACAAGTGTGATTACTTAGAAATGAGAAGCTGAACATTGTATAATGTGGTAGTTAATTTTGCGTGTGTACATGTAATGTTTGTTGTATGTTTATACTGTACTGCATGTTGCGAAATATACTAAATTTTGATATTGATATTGATTACTAATACTGCTTATGTTGATATCCATAATACTTACTGCTACTAATACTTCAAATTCATATAATTTATGTATAATAACCGTACACAGAGTCCCCATATAATTAAGGGAAGTGAAGGTAAAATGAACAGTTTTTAGAGTAATCAGACTTGCGTATCAATTATCGTAAAACCAAATAAAAATACTATCTCTAGGAATTCAATTAATACCTACATTGTACACTGTGACAAAAGTGTATTAAATATTTTTACTGTACAAAAGTGTAATAAAGACGGGTGAATGGCAAAAACTAACTCTCGTTGACACAGTAAAACTGAAAGGGATGATTATTCATCGGGGTGCCAGAGTTCATTAACATGTGAATGAAACAACGTATTACCGGCACATTTTTGAAGGCAAGAAGCGATACAATGACTTGAGCAAACTTTCCATGGCGAACCCTTGACCCAATTAATATCGCTGGCCAATATATCTTTTCAACTTTTTTTTTTTTTCATTTACAGAAATCTGAACCCGTCAAGGGAGGTTCCTTGAAGCTGGTGAGGAGCTCTTGATCTAGGGAATTGGATTTGGGCTCCAGTTCTCTGAATTAAGCCTTCCATACCCCTTACGGGTTTAGCGCTTCCCCATTATAATAATAATAATAATAATAATAATAATAATAATAATAGAAATCTGAAAAAACACGGGAGACATCGATATTAAAAATGAGATCAGGCGGCCCAGAGGCTGGGTCAGGAACTAGTGACCTTAGAGTTAGGCACCAATTGTATCAGGTTTACACTAGACTTGTAATATTTGGAAATTAGGTTGTGAGGTAATCAATGCTGACTCGTAGATTTCCAACTCATTCCTCAAACTTGTTCTACAAATTAATGGAAGCAGCCTACCACTTAATATTTAGGTTATGATTAGTTACGTGTTAGAGATCTGCTGATCTGTCTTTAAGTATATCTAACACATCTCTCAGGTTCAGTTACTGGGGTTTTTAATTTAATTCCTGCTTGACTTATAGATTTCCAGACTTTTTTCAAGGAACTTCATGTTTGTGGTGGGGTGGGGGGGGTGGATGGTGGTGGGGGGAACAAATTAATTAAGTTGTTCTTTAAACCGCTGGTTATGTAATTACCAATACCATTGCAAATACATCAGAAGAGAGCAGCACTGAGAGAGAGACTTGCCTCATGCTAGGCAGGTCTTTCTTAAAGCAAACTATTCACATCTATACATTTTTCCTAATCAATTTAGCTTCCGAAATATTATTATACCTTCTTCTGCAACTCCATCGCCAAGCCAATATTTTTTCTACATTCTTTCTGGATTTGAATTTATCCAATGTAAATCCCTAGTGAAGTAAACTTTTATTGTGATTAGGGATTTCCTCTGATTGTAATTTATAGAGGATTGCACCATGCTGTTATTTGTGGTTTATTTTAAATTTACTGATGGAACTACGTCGTTTAATTTTTCCTGAGCCTAAAAATCAATCCTGATTCCTCTACAAATGTCTGCATGAAAGATTTAATCATGGTTGTGACGCAAAAGCAATTATAATGGTTATTCTTTGTTTCAAATGTTTATTAGCGAAAATGTTGAAACATTGAGACAGTATCACGGAAGACAGCACCGGGGGGGGGAGGGAATTCAAGGGGTTCCGCAGAACTCTAGGGCTCCGCGGAAGCTACTTGGGGTTCCTTGAAGTCCTTCGTATCTATGACTAATTAAGGGTCAAGTCTGACCGAAACGTCGTGATGCGTCTCAGTCTACACCGTGGTTGATGAATCTTTATCGTGGAAACGTCTCGCCCGCCAGCGGCTCCATCATTCCAGCTCAGAAAAGAAGGTTCTTCTCTGAGCCGGACTAAGAAGCCACTGCCTAGCGAAGCGTTTCAAAAATATAAGTTCCAAACATTATTAATATTACACAAGTGTCTCATTCTTTAACTTGTCGGCTTTCCAAAACCAGTTACAGTACACCATGGTTATACTGCATATTACAACATCACTTATTTCTTGGACACTTATTGCCTTTGTTTACATGTACAGAGTGCTCACGTGTGTCTGAGCTGAGAAAAAGATTACTTACTTCGAATGACGGTAGTGACTCCCACTACTTCTCCATCGCTGTGTGCTCCTCCGACAGTACCAACGCCTAATCCACCATGTCCTAGCCCACCATGTCCTAACCCACCGCTAATCAGTCCGCTGTTATGCCCTAATCCAACCCCGAGACCACTGCCATGTCTTAATCCAACGCCTCCTAAACCGCCTGCCAAAGCTCTACTATGCCCTAATCCAAGGCCTAAACCACTTCCATGTCCTATTCCAAGGCCTAAACCACTGCCATGTCCTAATCCAAGGCCTAAACCACTGCCATGTCCTAATCCAATTCCTCCTAAACCCCTGCCATGTCCTAATCCAATTCCTCCTAAACCCCTGCCATGTCCTAATCCAATTCCTCCTAAACCCCTACCATGTCCTAATCCAAGACCCAAACCACTGCCATGTCCTAATCCAAGACCTAAACCACTGCCATGTCCTAATCCAAGACCCAAACCACTACCATGTCCTAATCCAACTCCTCCTAAGCCCCTGCCATGTCCTAATCCAACTCCTCCTAAGCCCCTACCATGTCCTAACCCAACTCCTCCTAAACCTCTGCCATGTCCTAATCCTACGCCTCCTAAACCATGCCCTAATCCAGACCCTAATCCAGTGCCATGTCCTAACCCAACTCCTCCTAAACCTCTGCCATGTCCTAATCCTACGCCTCCTAAACCATGCCCTAATCCAGACCCTAATCCAGTGCCATGCCCTAACCCAACTCCTCCCAAACCTCTGCCATGTCCTAGTCCAACGCCTCCTAAACCATGCCCTAATCCAGACCCTAATCTAACACTTGATCCACTGCCAAGCAGTACTCCGGGGCGTACATGAGCTACATTCCCTATTGATGAGGCAACATGTCCTATACCATCTTTTACTTCGGCAGCTGCATCAATGGCACTCGCTACAGCGGCACCTCCCAGACCAGCGCCACCTCTCAGGACTACATCTGAAGCAATGTCAGCCTTTGCTGCAGCAGCGGCTCCCAGACCAGTGCCACCTCCCAGACCAGTGCCACCTCCCAGGACTACATCTGAAGCAATATCAGCCTTTGTTGCGACAGCGGCCCCCAGACCAGCGCCACCCAGACCAGCGCCACCCAGACCAGCGCCACCCAGACCAGCGCCACCCAGACCAGCGCCACCTCCCAGGACTACATCCGAAGCAATATCAGCCTTTGCCGCTGCCGCAGCCCCCAGACCAGTGCCACCTCCCAAGACTACATCAGCAGCAATGTCAGCTTTTGCTGCAGCAGCGGTTCCCAGACCAGCGCCACCACCATGAACTACATCTGAAGCAATGTCAGCCTTCGTTGCAGCAGCTCCTACTCCGATGTCTAAGGCAACGTCTTCCTTTAATCCTGCAGCTAAATCAATGTCGTCTTCAAATGTCAATGCACCTAGTCCACTGCCAACCCCTAGTCCACTGCCAACCCCTAGTCCACTGCCAACCCCTAGTCCACTGCCAACCCCTAGTCCACTGCCAACCCCTAGTCCACTGCCAACCCCTAGTCCACTGCCAACCCCTAGTCCACTGCCAACCCCTAGTCCACTGCCAACCCCTAGTCCAGCACCTAGTCCACTGCCAACCCCTAGTCCAGCACCTAGTCCACTGCCAATCCCTAGTCCACCGCCTAATGCACTGCCACTTCGTACTCCAGCGCTGCTTAATCTGCTGCCACTCGTTAATCCAGCGCTTATTCCAGAACTTATGTTTTCTATGATGTCAGTGATAGCTCTGAAGCCTGAGCCAAGAGTTCTAACGACTCTCTTCTGTTCTGCTCCCGCCACCACGATGGCGCAAGCTAGTGCCACCACACCAAACACTCTCTGCAGAGACAAGAAAAGTTGGTTTCAGAAGGAGTTTCTCAGAGTTATAATTTTTGGTTAATGGAGATTAAAGCCTATCGACTGTATAATGTTTGTAATGTTTGCAAAGGCTTGACAAAGCTCCTGGAGAGCGAAACGTTGCCACAATAAAATGTCACATTAGTTGCATTTGTGTCCTTTTACTTAACATAATTCATATGAAATCACGTTATGGGGCGAATAACGTAGAGAAAGATTCTACTAATGTTTAGCTGAGTGGTGAGCCAGGTCATGCTCAATAACGTTTAGCTGAGTGGTGAGCCAGATCATGCTCAATAACGTTTAATCCTTAGGGAAAGCTGATGCAAAATGAAGTCTGCTTTACGAATGTTAATTCCCGCCAGTTGGCTTGTCTCCCTAGTCACCACAAGGCATTGTTTGAATATATTGGGTTATACTGGGTTATCTTTTGTTGCCCTGCTTTATCTCAGGATATCTGGGGGTTATTCGTGGTTATCCTGGATTGTCGTAAGTTATCTTGTGGTTTACCTTGAGTTATTCTGAGAAAAGGAACTTGAAAGCAAAATTGTGCAAGAAATCATGAAGGTAATAGATTCAAAGTGCCAAGGTGCAAATAAAGAGTCATACCAAAAAAAAAAAAAAAAGAGGAAAACAGAGGTCAAGGGAAGGAAAAAGAAGGCTTGGGGGAGAAATAAGCAGGAGAGCTAGAAGGGAATACGCAAGAATAAGATTGAAAAATGAGAGACAGTCTAAAAATGATTTGGCATCAAAGGTCAAAACTAAGCCAAAATTACTCCACAGCCACATAGGAAAAACACATCTGTAAAGAAATGAATGATAAGACTGTGGATGGAGGGAGGGATGCTGACAGAATGACAGAGAAGTGTGCAGGAAGCTTAGCAAAATAATTAGAGGAGATCCTTTACGCTGTTAAGGGGCTCTTCTTCTAAGAAATTGGACCTGTGCTTCAATTCCTTGAATCGAGTCTGAATGCCTTCCATTCCCCCAAGTGCTGTATGAACCCAACGAGGGGGGTGTTAGCGCTCCCCCCATGAATGTAATAATAATGACTTCACAGAAGATGTGTTCTTGTCAGAACACATCAACAGGTACCAAAGAGCATCAACACAACAAAAAGAAGTGATACTACTAAATGAGCTGGGTGTAATAAAGACAGTGAGGCCAGATAACATTTCTCCACTGGTGTGGAGAGAGGGAAGCAGAGCCACTGTATGACCCAATAACTAAAATTTTCAGCCAATCTCTATCAGAATAACTGTTAGATAATTGGTAAAAAAGCAAATATGATTTTCGTTTATTTATATATATATATATATATATATATATATATATATATATATATATATATATATGTGTGTGTGTGTGTGTGTGTGTATAATGACCTAGAAGAGGCACTAATTTGCAAGTTAGTAATTCTAGCATGGACACAGTCAAAAATTATGGACGAGATAGTAAGGAAAGGGATGTTGAGACACTTGGAAAGATTCTTCACAGAAAACCAGTGCAGTTTTAGGGGTGAAAAATCGTGTCCTCTGAATTTGCTGGAATTCTTTGACAGGTGTCAGAGATAAAACAAGAAAGACCGGGTTGGTGGTTTACATCCACTTGGACTATAAAAAAAGATCCAGATGTTTACAACCAGACTACTAAAACAGAGGTATGCACCATGAGGAGGGATTTAACAAACTAAACCTGACGACCTTGGCGGAGAGGACAGGAGGGGGACATGATTACTACATACAAAATCTTAAAAGAAATTGATAGGGCAAAGAGGGAGATACTGAATTAAGAGAGCCAGGAACAAGGGAACACAGAAAGTGAAAACACAAATGAGCCATAGGGATGCAAGGAAGTATGTCTTTAGTCTCAGGGTGGTTGAGCAGTGAAATTATTTGAATGAGGAACACAGAAGTGTCCCTGTTTGCAGACGATGTGAAGCTAATAAGAAGAATTTAATCGGATGACGACCAGGCAGGACTACAAAGGGATCTGGATAGGCTGAAAGCCTGGTCCAGCAACTGGCTCCTGGAGTTCAACCCTGCCAAGTGCAAAATCATGATAATTGGGGAAGGGCAAAGAAGACCGTAGACAGAGTACAGGCTAGAGGGCCAAAGACTGCAAGGAAAAGGATCTTGGGGTGAGTATAATACCGAGCATATCTCCTGAGTCGCACATCAACCAAATAACTGTGCATATGGGCGCCTGGCAAACCTAAGACTAGCGTTCCGACACCTCAGTAAGGAATCGTTCGAGACTCTGTACACCGTGTACGTCAGGCCCATACTGGAGTATGCAGCACCACTTTGGAACCCACACCTGGTCAAGCATGTCAAGAAATTAGAGAAAGTGCAAAGGTGTGCAACAAGAATAGTCTCGGAGCTACGAGGAGAGGTTAAGGGAAATGGAAATCAACCTGACAACACTTTAAGAGAGGAGTGATAGGGAAGACATGTTAACAACGTATAAAATACTGAGAGGAATTGACAAGGTGGACAGAGACAGGATGTTCCAGAGATGGGACACAGCAACAAGGGGTCCCTGTGACTCATATGAGTCACAGGGATGTTAGGAAGTGTTGCTTCAGTCACAGAGTTGTCAGGAAGTGGAATAGTCTGGAGAGTGATGTAGTGGAGGCGAGATCCATACATAGCTTTAAAAAAAGGTACGATAAAGCTCGTGGAGCAGGGAGAGAGTGGACCTAGTAGCGACCAGTGAAGAAGCGGGGCCAGGAGCTATGAATCGACCACTGTAACCACAATTAGGTGAACACACACACACACACACACACACATACACACACACGATTATTGTAAACAACTCGGTGAATACACACGCATATAGTTGTACTTAGAACTAGCCACTTCCGATAAACCGATTACACACGCAAAGGAAATTACCCAGTTTCGATTACCAGGTAGAATAACGCGCATTCACAAGTCTCCTCTACACCTACTGCCCCTATTCACCTAGCAGTAAAGAAGTACTTGAATGTTAATCTAGTGTTGTGATTCGAATCCTTGAGAAAAAAGCTCAAATGCACAGAGACACACGTATCATATACCATTTCGGCTGTGGATGTTCCTCAAGTGAGCACACGAGGCGGTGGCGGTGTTGTGAGACCACTGAGGAGATCGGCTTCAAATTGAATATATATAGAAGCATGAGCCAAGGTAAACGTCCAAGACATGTGGCAGGACCGGCTGAGGTCAGAGGCCGGCTGCCTCACCACCGCTGACACAACCACCTCCAGCAAGAACCTACCAGAGTAGAAAATACCTTTGACCTTACCCTTACAAAAAAAACGATGATTTGGCAGGAAAAATAACGGTGTCAAGCCTGTTAACCGCGGATTAAGACCTCATTAAAATTCTCACCTGCCTAGAGATCTCTGACTCGGACAGTTCCATGTCAATCGTTGTGAGGCCACATTCAACAAATTCAGTTTTAATGACAAACATTAAATGAGAGCGAATAAATTTTGACCTTTCTGAAATTTGCTGAGAAGACAGTATGAGTAACATTAGGATAATGTTTTAGATTTTACCTTAAGGGCGAAGGGCGAGTAGTACATTGATTAGTGTGAGTGAACTTACCGCCATGAAAGAAATACATTTCAATATAAAAACTTGACACGCTATTAGTGATATTATCTCCACCCTTAACCGCCTCTAATTACGATAAAAAAAAGAGGTGACGATGCAAAATAGAAAGGGAATGCCATGTACTCCATCACCGGAGACAAAGACCCATTACTTCTGTGATTCCAGGCTAACTCAGGAAATAAAAACGAAAACCATCGAACTAAAATTATGAGCCCCTTTCACTTCCCATGAGAGACATAGTGAACAAACAGCCATCAGCAAAATTTAAAGTAATCAAAGAACTTTATTTTCCCCCCAATATACACATTCTTAAGCAAAATCAATCTTAATGATTGGGCTCTTGCTAGAGGGAGATGAAGTCTTCATTAATGACTAACAAATAAACGAGCGAAAGAATGAGGAAACCGTTCAGAGTCATTTCTTGTGAACTCCCCTCCTTCCTTCCTCAGCCTGATCACCTGGTCCTTGACTGTTGTTTTCCTCCTGATGTGGCTGTACAACAGCTTCGGGTCAGACTTGACTTTTGATGCGATGTTCAGGAAGCCGCTAAAAACACTCAAGATGGACAATTCACATGAATTGTTCATGAATATAACACCCAACTCTGCAAACATTTATAACATGTCGCTCGTGACTTAAGTGGCAGGGCCCTCGGCTAACATCTGAAATACCCAACATCGATTCAGACACGAGTGGAAACGATGGGTATGTTTGCTAACATCTGTTGCTAATGTTCAACTAGGTAGGTACCTTAGTGTCAGTAGGTACCTTAGTGCCAGCTCACTGTTGTGATCGCATCCTTGGAAAAGGACCAAAGAACCCCAGTGGCTTTCATGGATTATGCTTGGATTACTAACCCTCTTGGTTAATAAATCCAAATAAAATCTTCTAACTCCCTTTCATTTTCAAGCAGCCAATATTAGCATGGCAGTGCGCTCTGCACCCGGCCTACAATCACACTACTACATATTCATCAAATACTTACAAAAGCATTACCACAGACCATAACCATCCTATTTCGACGGTCTCCCGATCCAGACATCATCCCACAAGTTAAAAAAAACTAACATAGCCATACGATGGTGGCAGTAAAGCGGTCACAAATTATTCGAACTAATAGTCAGGGGTCTGCTGACTTGTTTCTAAACATGGTCTGATTGAGAGTGAGTCAGAGGTACATTTCCGCGAACGCCAACTGCGCTGGTTCTTAGAGATAAGAGATAATACGATACATTAACTTAGCCTGACGATGAAAATTATTTATAATATATTACTGGTCAGCTCAGATGCTGGAGCAACTAATTCATGTGTTCAGTACTAGCACAATTTTATTAATAATAGTGGTTGTGAGTGATGTGGACGAAGGGGTTAGATGAGATGAAAGGCGAAAGAAGACCCAAGTAGAAACGAATGACGTGAAAGGTCAGATATATTATTACGACAGTCATACACAACCTGGGGATTAAGAGGAAGAGAAAGGTAACTCCAGTTCCCTGCATCAAGAGACCTTCAAGAAGACTCGGAGCACCTCCTTCCTCTTCAGAGAATGGAGAGACAGGAATGGGTGTTGATGGAGTATAGATACTGTATCTCTAAATATCTGCTGCATCCCGCGGATATCTCTCAGTAACTATATTCAAGGAGGAGCTTGGCAAGCTCCTCCAGGCAGTTACTCATCAATTAGACACAGGTGCAACACCTGGATGTCTATACCTGGAGTATACCTGGGTCAACGCCCCGGCGGCCTGGTCTGTGACCAGGTGTTGCACAAGTAGTACTGATCAACCTGTCAGTACTACATATCACCTGTAATATGATAGTTATTTATCAACTTGATTGTGATGCCTACGTTGGACTGCGTGTAGAGAATACCAACAGCCTGACAGATCAGGACCTTCCACTAAGCCTGGATATGGTCATGCGAGTTATGATTCTCGGGACCAAGAGCTGGTAGACACCAGGTAAACTATTGCATCATGTGGATATATCTTAGTACTGGCCCATATGGATATTAGTAAGTATCTGTCTACTGGACCACGTGAATTTATCTTAGTATCTGTCTACTGGACCACTGGACCACGTGAATATATCTTAGTATCTGTCTACTGGACCACGTGAATATATCTTAGTACGTATCTGTCTACTGGACCACGTGAATATATCTTAGTACGTATCTGTCTACTGGACCACGTGAATATATCTTAGTATCTGTCTACTGGACCATGTGAATATCTCTTAATATCTGTCTACTGGACCACATGAATATATCTTAGTATCTGTCTACTGGACCACTTATATATATCTTAGTATATGTTGAATAATATAATAGGGTTGCAATTATTTGCAATGTAAAAGTCTCTCAGCTTGAAAACTCTTAACCGGCAAAAAGGTCTTTCAAGTTTTAATTGTTATTATTATTACTATTACTATAATTATTATTATTATTTTTATTATTAATAATAATAATTATTATTATCATCATGTTTGTTTTTAATGTTGTTGCTGATGGTAATATTATTATTATTTAATTAGTATTATTATTATTTATAAAAAGCAGTCAACCCGTGTGGGTTATTTAGCCCGAGGAGTGGTGGAGGCTCGACCCTCCCTCCGTATGGATCATTCTGAGACGGAAATATTGGAGGATCGATCCCCCATCAGTTAATTATGAGACACACACACACACACACACACACTATACTGAAGAATTAAAGATCTATTTTAAGTAATATAACCTTTGGAAGGGGAGCACGTGCTGGATACCACGAAGAAATCAGTGGCATAAAAATGATTTTAATTTTTCTGGGCCAAGGAGAACAATCGTAACCAGACAACTAGAAAAAAAACTAGTGGGGGAGACTAATGTAGATCACCAAATATAGTTCAGTGACTATGCAAATATTATGCTGCTTTTCTTGTTATTAACGTGATCGGTGGGAGATGACGGTGTAGGTTTGTAAAGGTGGGGCTCAGTAGGTCAGTAGGCCTACCTACATCCAGGGCAGGTGCTGCCTTCCTCTCATGTAAATGTACAATGGAGGACTGTTGAACGCCTGTCACTCATACAGTAGGTTCACAAACACGAACATCAAGTACTAACGTACTCTCGTGTGTCAAACGGAAGGCTGTTAAATGTTTTGCACTCTTGCAAAATTTTTGTTCTTTTCTGTATCCCAAAAACTTGCAAGAGTTAAGTTTGATCGGTTTATTATACACCCCATATCTTTAATATGTGTTCTGAAAGGTTTATAGTACTGTAATATTTCGTCTCCTATATATGAAGCTTTGTGTCAGACCGAGACGAGGGAACAAGGATTTACGGAAGCATCATACTGCTAGAATGAGCATGCTGTCAGGTTCCGGACACCATATGCCCTCTCATTATTCATAAATCTAAATCTCAGCATACGAAACATCCACACTAATGTGCATACTTTATATATATATATATATATATATATATATATATATATATATATATATATATATATATATATATATATATATATATATATATATATATATATATATATATAGGAAACTCAGTGCAAATATAAACGATACAAATAACTGTATAGACACAATACAAGAAACACAGGTCTTCGTTATTCCATGTGTTCGACTCATAGTCCGGGGAAAAGTACGGACAAATCTCGAAACCCAAAATAAAATGTAATTTCAGGTTTTTATAAGGAATATCCTTCTGAATAATATAAAATCCACAGAATTCCAAGACCGGGAAAGCAGCAGGCAATTCCGCCAAAAACTCAAGTGACTAAGAGCGGCATTACGTAAAAAAAATAAAGTTGAATTTTCACATTTTTGATGCCCTGCCAAATAATGTGCAAATCTGAGTTTATTTAGGCACCGGTAATGCTTAGCTAGTCTGTGATACACTAAAATTGTCCTTCCATGTTATGAAGGATGTGATGTCAGTACAAGTTTCTTAGCTGTCTGCCCTCCACGACATACACTCAGGTATAACACTAACCACGACATACACTCAGTTATAACAATAACCATGACATACACTCAGTTATAACACTAACCACGACATACACTCAGTTATAACACTAACCATGACATACACTCAGTTATAACAATAACCACGACATACACTCAGTTATAACACTAACCACGACATACACTCAGTTATAACAATAACCATGACATACACTCAGTTATAACACTAACCACGACATACACTCAGGTATAACACTAACCACGACATACACTCAGTTATAACACTAACCATGACATACACTCAATTATAACACTAACCACGACATACACTCAGTTATAACACTAACCATGACATACACTCAATTATAACACTAACCATGACATACACTCAGTTATAACACTAACCACGACATGCACTCAGTTATAACACTAACTACGACATACACTCAGTTATAACACTAACCATGACATACACTCAGGTATAACACTAACCATGACATACACTCAGTTATAACACTAACCACGACATACACTCAGTTATAACACTAACCACGACATACACTCAGTTATAACACTAACCATGACACACTCTCAGTTATAACACTAACCACGACATACACTCAATTATAACACTAACCACGACATACACTCAGTTATAACACTAACCACGACATACACTCAGTTATAACACTAACCATGACACACTCTCAGTTATAACACTAACCACGACATACACTCAGTTATAACACTAACCATGACATACACTCAGGTATAACACTAACTACGACATACACTCAGTTATAACACTAACCACGACATACACTCAGTTATAACACTAACCACGACATACACTCAGTTATAACACTAACCATGACATACACTCAGGTATAACACTAACCATGACATACACTCAATTATAACACTAACCACGACATACACTCAGTTATAACACTAACTACGACATACACTCAGTTATAGCACTAACCATGACATACACTCAGGTATAACACTAACCATGACATACACTCAATTATAACACTAACCACGACATACACTCAGTTGTAACAATAACCACGACATACACTCAGTTATAACACTAACCATGACATACACTTAGTTATAACACTAACTACGACATACACTCAGTTATAATACTAACCATGACATACACTCAGGTATAACACTAACCATGACATACACTCAGTTATAACACTAACCACGACATACACTCAGTTATAACACTAACCACGACATACACTCAGTTATAACACTAACCATGACACACTCTCAGTTATAACACTAACCACGACATACACTCAGTTATAACACTAACTACGACATACACTCAGTTATAACACTAACCACGACATACACTCAGTTATAACACTAACCACGACATACACTCAGTTAAAACACTAACCATGACATACACTCAGGTATAACACTAACCATGACATACACTCAATTATAACACTAACCACGACATACACTCAGTTATAACACTAACTACGACATACACTCAGTTATAACACTAACCATGACATACACTCAGGTATAACACTAACCATGACATACACTCAATTATAACACTAACCACGACATACACTCAGGTATAACACTAACCATGACATACACTGGGAAATCGGCCTGACGACACTAGAGGACAGGAGGGTTAGGGGAGACATGATAACGACATATAAAATACTGCGAGGAATAGATAAGGTGGACAGAGACAAGATGTTCCAGAGAGGGGACACAGAAACAAGGGGTCACAATTGGAAGTTGAAGACTCCTATGAGTCAAAGGGATGTTAGGAAGTATTTCTTCAGTCATAGAGTTGTCAGGAAGTGGAATAGCTTGGAAAGCGACATAGTGGAGGCAGGAACCATACATAGTTTTAAGACTAGGTTTGATAAAGCTCATGGAGCAGGGAGAGAGAGGACCTAGTAGCAATCAGTGAAGAGGCGGGGCCAGGAGCTATGACTCGACCCCTGCAAACACAAATAGGTGAGTACAAATAGGTGAGTACACTCAATTATAACACTAACCACGACATACACTCAGTTATAACACTAACCACGACATACACTCAGTTATAACACTAACCATGACACACTCTCAGTTATAACACTAACCACGACATACACTCAGTTATAACACTAACCATGACATACACTCAGTTATAACACTAACCACGACATACACTCAGTTATAACACTAACCATGACATACACTCAGTTATAACACTAACCACGACATACACTCAGTTATAACACTAACTACGACATACACTCAGTTATAACACTAACCATGATATACATTCAGTTATAACACTAACCATGACATACACTAAGTTATAACACTAACCACGACATACACTCAGTTATAACACTAACCATGACATACACTCAGTTATAACACTAACCATGACATACGCTCAGTTATAACACTAACCACGACATACACTCAGTTATAACACTAACCATGACATACACTCAGTTATAACAATAACCATGACATACACTCAGATATAACACTAACCACGACATACACTCAGTTATAACACTAACCACGACATACACTCAGTTATAACACTAACCATGACATACGCTCAGTTATAACACTAACCACGACATACACTCAGTTATAACACTAACCATGACATACACTCAGTTATAACAATATCCATGACATACACTCAGGTATAACACTAACTATGACATACACTCAGTTATAACACTAACCACGACATACACTCAGTTATAACACTAACCATGACATACACTCAGTTATAACACTAACCATGACATACACTCAGTTATAACACTAACCACGACATACACTCAGTTATAACACTAACCACGACATACACTCAGATATAACACTAACCATGACATACACTCAGTTATAACACTAACCATGACATACGCTCAGTTATAACACTAACCACGACATACACTCAGTTATAACACTAACCATGACATACACTCAGTTATAACAATAACCACGACATACACTCAGTTATAACACTAACCATGACATACACTCAGTTATAACACTAACCATGACATACACTCAGTTATAACACTAACCACGACATACACTCAGTTATAACACTAACCATGACATACACTCAGTTATAACACTAACCATGACATACGCTCAGTTATAACACTAACCACGACATACACTCAGTTATAACACTAACCATGACATACACTCAGATATAACACTAACCATGACATACACTCAGTTATAACACTAACCATGACATACACTCAGTTATAACACTAACCATGACATACGCTCAGTTATAACACTAACCACGACATACACTCAGTTATAACACTAACCATGACATACACTCAGTTATAACAATAACCACGACATACACTCAGTTATAACACTAACCACGACATACACTCAGTTATAACACTAACCACGACATACACTCAGTTATAACACTAACCATGACATACACTCAATTATAACACTAACCACGACATACACTCAGTTATAACACTAACCACGACATACACTCAGTTATAACACTAACCATGACATACACTCAATTATAACACTAACCATGACATACACTCAGTTATAACACTAACCACGACATGCACTCAGTTATAACACTAACCATGACATACACTCAGTTATAACACTAACCACGACATACACTCAGTTATAACACTAACCACGACATACACTCAGTTATAACACTAACCATGACATACACTCAGTTATAACACTAACCATGACATACACTCAGTTATAACACTAACCACGACATACACTCAGTTATAACACTAACCATGACATACACTCAGATATAACACTAACCATGACATATACTCAGTTATAACACTAACCATGACATACGCTCAGTTATAACACTAACCACGACATACACTCAGTTATAACACTAACCACGACATACACTCAGTTATAACACTAACCATGACATACACTCAGTTATAACACTAACCACGACATACACTCAGTTATAACACTAACCACGACATACACTCAGTTATAACACTAACCATGACATACACTCAGATATAACACTAACCATGACATACACTCAGTTATAACACTAACCATGACATACGCTCAGTTATAACACTAACCATGACATACACTCAGTTATAACACTAACCATGACACACTCTCAGTTATAACACTAACCACGACATACACTCAGTTATAACACTAACCATGACATACACTCAGTTATAACACTAACCACGACATACACTCAGTTATAACACTAACCATGACATACGCTCAGTTATAACACTAACCACGACATACACTCAGTTATAACACTAACCATGACATACGCTCAGTTATAACACTAACCACGACATACACTCAGTTATAACACTAACCACGACATACACTCAGATATAACACTAACCATGACATACGCTCAGTTATAACACTAACCATGACATACACTCAGTTATAACACTAACCATGACATACACTCAGTTATAACACTAACCACGACATACACTCAGTTATAACACTAACCACGACATACACTCAGTTATAACACTAACAAACACAGTGTTTGAGAAAGAATACGCTAATTTTTATTGTTGTTCATTAAATTGTTTGAGGGAAGAAAGGAGCTCCGTTATGTACAAAATATTCTGCAGCAGTGAAACACTTCTTCAGTCACTGTCATCTGCGTCTTCAGTTTCCATCTTATGTACATTTCCATCTTTGTAACAATAAGCAGAAGCTGTTGTACATTTCCCCTTGCAATTACGGCACTTACTGAGTCCTGGTGTGGCACTGCTGCAACCAACTGTAGACAGAAGGAATGGAGGAACAAGGGGATATAGTTCACATATACCTGGGTAGTATTAATTTTTTATTATAGATTTTGCTTCCAACTTCTATTCTTGGATGTGGTAATAAATATTCAACTTCGTTAACAACACATTTAGCAGCAGCAACAACTTCTCCACTTATCATTATTTAACATACGGAGTATAGATCCCTTGAAAAGTGTTTTTCCCGTTTAGAGTACAAGTGTTTAAGTCAACATTATTTGCAACAAGGAGCAAGAGCTGCACAGCGTCAAATTCCTCCACTTCATTGTATGAAGCAGAAAATTCTAGATGATCCGGTGTATTCAGTAGATCGATGCTGATGATGCATTGGAATTCCAAGATGCTGTTGCAGTGGGGCAGTTATGACTCTCGGTCTAACTGCTTGCATAATACTTTGTCTAATGGAGGCAACTTTCGCTGCTGCATTTTTGCCCACAATGAACTTTCTGCAACATAATTAAATACTGTCAGGAACATAATGGGCGGAATTTCCCAAGGTAAGAGTTTTAGCAGGTGGATAATCAGCTTCAAAGACAGTGGCATTGATCTTTGGTGTCACTTTTTATGAACCCAGCTACTCTTTCAATGATCTTTTTTCAAATAATATCACGATTTTCTCAAGACGTTTCGCAGTAACTTCTGAGTATGAAGTGCACAGCGTCAAGCAAAGTCCCTCTGTTATCTTTCCCCTCATCACCAAAATGATCTTAAAGCTTCTGATTCATGTACCGTTGGGTGTAAGCTGTGTATTCAGATCCTTCCTGGTAACTTTCCATTGTGGATACAAGGTCTGCTATTGTTAGCTGCTCTTCATTGCAATTTACCGAGAAAGTGCAAGTCTTTACTAAGGTCTGCCTTTGCTCTAGTTCCTGGGATCTTCCATAGCTTCTGTACTGAGTGGAATGGATTTTCATGTGCGAAAATTTATGCTACAAGAATTCTAGTAAAGTCAGCTGGGACGAGATGTTGTTAAAGAAAATATTCTATTCAGCCTTTCACCTCGCAAAACTCCATTATACTCTTAACAAAAGAATCAGTTCTGACTTTGACACACTCTGTCTTTTGTGAACGTTCATTGTCACAATCAACTAATTCCCACAAAGCCATCATTTCTACCGTCAAAAAGTCCCTTACATGACCAGCTACTTTCTTATACAACGCAAATAAAATGTCGAAAAATATGAAACTCTCTACCAGAAGATTTAATCAAGTTCCCTATCTGTCAATTAATTTAAAAATATTGTTAAAAAATACCTCCTGAACTTGATGCAAATTAGCTTTTACTGAATTTAAATGTCAAATGTATCTAATGCAACCTGCTTATCCAGATTCCAGTTAGTATATGAACTCCTGCGCTTATTTTTTTTCTAACACATCGGCCGTCTCCCACCCTAGTAAGGTGACCCAAATCAGGGGAAAATGCATTCACCGTTATTCATTTAATCAGTGTCTTGTCAGATGCACTGATAATAAGAGTTCAAATGGTCCACTGAGCTGCATCATTCCCATCTCTCCTTCAGAGTGCAGGCACTGTGCTTCTCTCCTCCAGGACTCAAGTCCGGCCAACTTTTTTCCCCTAATCCCTTCACAAATAGTATCTTGTTTACACTCCAACAGCACGTCAGGTCATAAACACCACTTGCCACCACTCACACCGAGCTTATACTAGCCCTTTAAATGCTCAAGGTCTCAGCATTCAGAACTTCCTTTACCCCCACCCATCAACTCTTAACGGGACGACGCCTTCTCTTCCTTCCCTTTACCTCAATTCCCGGCGAGGGTAGAAACATTGGGCGTGTTTCCTTACACCGGTTGTCTATGTTCCCCATCAGTAATATGCGTACCTGGGTGTTAGTCGACTGGTGTGAGTCACATCCTGGGACAAAACTGACCTAATTTGCCCGAAATGCTCTGCATAACAAGCGGCTTTCTATATAGTAGTATGTCATTGATGTCAACTAGGCCTGTATACCTTGTACATGTACTTGTAGAAATAAAGACATTATTATTATTACCATCTTATTCATCTTATTTTGATCCATCCTCTCTAAATGCCCGAACCACCTCAACAGCCCCTCCTCAACTCTTTGAATTATACTTCTGGTAACCCCACACCTTACAGTTACCAAGCTCCGAATTCTCTGTATAATATTCATTGCATATATCGCCTTCGAACATGACGTCTTCATTGCTTCCAGCCTCCTCGCTGCAATACTTAAAACCCATGTTCACACCTTTATAACAATACTGATGCCATTATAATCTGGTACATTTCTTTTTTTGCCAGCGTGAATGAAGTTCTTGGCTTCCACAGATGAATCAATATACCTATCACCTATTTCCACCCTCATCTATAGTTTTCCCTCAGACTTGGCGAGGCGACCATAAGTGGAACAGTATACTACGAGATTGGATACACTGCGTTTAGTGACTTGAGTTATATCATGGAACTGTATACATGAAAACTTCACATGACAAAACTAAATAGTAATATTTAGTGCTTATATAAGTAGAATCAAGAAAAAATAGAAGAATTCTGTGTAAATCGTGCCAGAAAAAAATAATGACCATATGGATAATAATAAGAATTTTCGGAAAGCGTCGAGTCCTGTATGAGCATCTTGGAACGACTTATGGATAATCACGTTAGACTTGCATGGGATACTTGGAACACTATAGGAACCATGTTTTAATTGAGCGTTGAAATCAATTTAGGTCTGATTAATTGCTTTTGGGCATGTGTCATCACAATTGGTTTATATTATGTGCGTTAATTTAAGACATATTCAGGGGAATATTTCTATGATAAAGACAATATAAAAAATGAGAAGGCGACACTTACATGCTGATAGTGTGTAAATCAATTAAATCTTTCCAGCTGAGCACCAAAAAAAACTTCTACAAACTAAGAGGCAGTGCCAGGTGGGTGGCACTCAGTCAGGGTGAGAGTGACCCGGAGGTGGTGGTGGACCTGCGTGACACTGATGATGACTCAGACAGCATCGTCAACCTAACAGGGCAGGACATTGACGCTGGTGAACCACCAGCAAATGAAAGGTTGGTTAGTATTTAATATCTTAGACTAAACGAAGGTAATCATTAAGGCTTCTTACAACCTCTTCACCGTCAGTCAAGCATTAAGCCCTAAAATATGATTAATGTAAACTGTGGGCGTATATACACTGAGAGTCAAATGCTTCATGTACGAGGGGACCTCAACTTGAACTGCACATGAAATCAAGTTCTTTGGTACGGAGAAGCAGATGAATGTCGCATCTAAGATTGCCCTTGTTCTAACTTAAGCCCTGCTACAACTAGTCAAGACATCTATTTATGCTGACAACTTCTGTACTAGAATCTGCCTTGTTACATGTATACAGCAGAAGCAGCAGTGCAGATGTATAAGTACAGCAAGGAAAAAACGGACTGATAATTGTGAATAAGGTAACAATGGTTATAATCATAACCGTAATTTTTAAAGGGGCGGACCGATAAGCCAGCGGAAGGCATCGCTCAGATGACCAAAAGCTTCAGCTGCGGGTCATCATATGACTAAGACCCGCGTCACGAAAAACATGTCCTGTTTCCTGACAAACCTCACACCTACATACCGGACTGATAATTCACCCCTACAGGACTACAAGAAGATTAATTAATCCATTCGAAAGAGAAAAACACTGACTTATTGCTTTGCTGATGAAATCTTGGCCTTTCAGCGGCAAGAGTGGAATGTAGCCACTGTGCTGTCTTCTGGTGTTGGCATTATTAAACCCATCAATTGAACCCTCTGGTATATTGCCACTGTCAAGAAGAAAATGAAGTCTGCCCTAAGGTCATCCAAAACATACTTCTGACATGAGTTGCATTGACGAAAGTGACATGCTAAACCGTCTCTACAAAACTCATCTGAGTGCCAGAAGTCAGAATGTTTAACTTTTTGGTTATGTGCTTAACATCGCTGGTTGGAACATTTGGCTTTTGTACTAAAAGAATTGTTAATTCCTCAAGTCTGAGTACATGTCACTCTGAGTACAGTAAGCTAATATCAATATCTTCAAGAACACAGGAACCAAATACACCATTCAAATTCTTACTGGATGAGGTTCATTCAATAGATTCACTAAAACTAAAGAAAGGATCAAAATAACTCTCTTGCCATCAGACACCATCAGATTCCACAAGGCAGTGTGTTGTGTATGTACTCTCCTATTTCTTACCTATTTGTGGTTGCAAGGGTCGATTCGAAGCTCCTGTGTGTACTCACTCAATTGTGGTTGCAGGGGTTGAGTCATAGCTCATGGCTCCTGTGTGTGTGTGTACTCACCTAATTGTGGTTGCCGGGGTCGATTCATAGCTCCTGACCCCGCCTCTTCACTGGTCGCTACTAGGTCCACTCTCTCCCTGATCCTTAGTAAGTAAGTTTATTCAGGTATTTACCTGGAGTTTACCTGGAGAGAATTCCAGGGGTCAACGCCCCTGCGGCCCGGTCTGTGACCAGGCCTCATGTTGGACCAGAGCCTGATCAACCAGGCTGTTACTGCTGGCCGCACGCAGTCCAACGTACGAACCACAGCCTGGCTGGTCAGGTACCGACTTTAGGTGCCTGTCCAGTGCCTGCTTGAAGACAGCCAGGGGTTTGTTGGTAATCCCCCTTATGTATGCTGGGAGGCAGTTGAACAATCTTGGGCCCCTGACACTTATTGTGTATACAAAATATATTTACAAACAAACAGACAAACAAATTTTATTTCATTGCAATTTTACATAGATTTTGTAGTTACAATCATAAATTGAAGTGCAAGGAGAGCCACTGACATGCCATGGAATTAGGGGCAGCTTAATCTAATGACTTACAGACTATGTACATAATATTAGAGAAATTGATTGAGTTTATTTTAGATATATATGATTGTTCAAATTACAATATGATGATTTTACAGTATTCAAATTATTTGATAGTTCAAATTACAATATGATGATATTACACTGTTCAAATTACAATATGATGACATTACATTGTAACAAGTGTTTAGTAGGATGGTACTATAATAGTAAAAATTGAGATTATCTTAAGGAAAATAACATTGAGTATTTTTGAAAGTAATTTATAGTATGAGTATTTAGTTTAGGGTGAGTAGGTGGTAACCTAATAGTAACATATTAGTAAAAATTGAAATTATCTTATAGGAAAATAATATTGAGCATTTTTTAAAGTAATTTACAGTATTAGTATTTAGTTTAGGGTGAGTGGGTGGTTTTTGAGAAGAGTCTTAAAATTATTTTCAGACAAGGTTATTTTAGTATTTACTGGTAATGAATTCCAGATTCTGGGGCCCTTTATGTGCATAGAATTTTTACATAGGTTGATATGGACTCGGGGTATATAAAAAGTGATCTGTGTCTTGTTTTGTGGTCATGGGTCCTATTAAAATTGGTGAGGAGAATTTTGAGCGGAGGGTTTATATTATATGTATGTAGTAGGCACAAGAATAATTGTGAATGTTCTTTACGGTGAGTAGTTTTAGGCTTTTGAATATTGGTGGAGTATGCTGTCTAGAGTGGGAATTTGTTATCATTCTGACTGCAGCCTTTTGCTGGGTTATGAGTGGTCTAAGGTGATTTAATGTTGTTGATCCCCATGCACAGATTCCATAGGTGAGATAAGGGTAGATAAGTGAATGATATAGTTTGTTTGTTACCATTTTGTCTTAGGCACATGTCGATTAGACACTAGGCCTGTTGTATATATATATATGTGTGTGTGTGTGTGTAAGTGTAAGGAAACACTTCGAAATGTTTCGGGCCCGCCGGGAATTGAACCCGGGCCCTCCGTGCGTGAAGCGAGAGCTTTAGCCACCATGCCATCGGAGAGCTAATTGAGGCACATAGTAGCGTATCTTTGATAATATGCCTACTGTCTTTGAGATTTTTGGAGAAATTTGTTGTATGTGTGTTTGGAATTTAAGGCTACTGTCAAGGTGGATTCCTAGGAATTTTCCCTCTATGAGTCTTGTGACGGGTGAACCATTGAGCGTTATCTTAAGTGGAACATTTGTGGCTTTGTTTCCAAACTGTATGAAGTAGGTCTTGTCAGTATTGAGAGTAAGCTTGTTAGTCGTCATCCATGTTGATATTTTCTGTAATTCGGCATTAACAGTGTTGGCCAGTATGACTGGATTTGGGTGAGAGAAGACATATGTTGTGTCATCTGCAAATAATATGGGTTTGAGTAGTTGTGATGCATTCGGTAAGTCATTTATGTAAATGAGGAATAGGAGTGGCCCCAGGACACTTCCTTGAGGGACTCCGACTGTAATTTGTTGTGTGGAAGAGTTCGCTCCATTTGTGTACACGTAATGGTTTCTGTTACTTTAGGTAGTTGAGTGGGTGCCCTCTTATACCATAGTGTGCTAATTTTGTGAGCAGTAAATCATGGTCGACTGTATCAAAAGCTTTCGGTAGATCAATGAAGATTCCCAGTGGGACTTCTTTCTTCTCAAGTGCAGTGTATATTAACTCTAGCATGTGTATAATAGCATCGTTTGTGCTCTTGTTGGTCCTGAATCCAAATTGACAGGGGTTGAGTATGTTGTGTGAGACGAGGTAGGAATAGATCTGTCTATGAATTAATTTTTCGAAGATTTTAGAAAGCAGTGGTAAATTAGAAATTGGTCTATAATTATTCAAGTCTGTTTGATCACCTTTTTTGTGGATCGGGGTGACCCTAGCTATTTTGAGAATTTATGGGAAGGGAGAGGCTTCAATGGATTTATTGAATAGTGTTGAAATAATTGGTGACAGTACCTGTGAAGCTTTTTTGTACATAAAAGGTGGTAAACTGTTTATGTCTCCTGCCTTATTTTTAAGGGTGTTGATTATGAGCGAGACTTCAATTGGGTTGGTAGGAGCTAGGAATAGTGTATTAGGGTAGGTGTTGGTGAGGTAGTTTGTTGGACGGGTGTTCGAGCTTGGGATTTTACTCGCTAGATTCTTTCCTATGGTGGAGAAGAAAACATTAAGTCTGTTTGCTGTCTCAGTTGGTGAGAGTAGGGGTTCATCTGTTTTTGATAATTTGATGGTATTGTTCTTGGATATCTTTTTATTTCCTAGAATTGCAGATAGGGTTTTCCAGGCCTTTTTCATATCACCTTTAATGTTCTGGAGTCTGTTCTCATAATACAATTTTTTTGACCTTCTTATCAGGCTGGTAAGGATTGATAAGTAGCGTTTGGATTGTTCTCTGGTTATTAGACCCCTTCTGTATTGTTTTTCATATTGGTACCTTTTGTTAATGGTTTAAGGATGCTGTGTGTTAGCGAGGGATTGTTAAGTCTCTTAGCTGTGATCTGATTAGTTTTATTAGGGCAATGTTTGTTATAGAGGTGGTGGGTTTTTTAATTAAATTCTTGATGCATTCATTAGTATCTGAATATGTTTCTAACTCATTATGCCAGTCGATGTTAATCATAGCTGTTATAAAGTTATTAACAGCTGACTCGTTATGTAGTCTGAAGGTAACTTTTGTAATATCTTGGGGCAATTTACCTAGATTGGTTATGAGAAAGGTTGGGTAGTGGTCTGTGGTGTTGTCTGTGATTATGCCTGATTTTAGAGGGGATATAGTGTTAGTCCAGATGTGGTCTAATAATGAGGTACTAGTCTCGGAGATTCTTGTAGGTTTTGATATTGTTAGTAGTAACAAGCAGTTGCTCATAGTGTTTGTGAATTCGGTTACCTGTGGGTCCTGGTCATGTAGGAGATTTATGTTGAAATCTCCTGTGAGCAGCAAATGGTCTTTATTCATGTGTGCATCAGTTATCAGGTTTCCTAGTTTTTCACTAAAGTGGTGAATGTTTGACTGTGGTAATCTGTAGATGTTTATCACTGTGAGGGGTTTTTGCAGGTCTTTTGATTTAAATTTAGCTATAATATATTCTCCATGCTCATCCCTTGTGCAAGAGTTATTGATACATTCAAGTTGATCCGAGTAATATATAGCTATTCCACCCCCTCGCTGATCTGTCCTACAGTTGTGAATGGCTGTGTAACCTGTGATGGCATAGACATATGTAGTACCAGGCTTTAGCCAGGTCTCAGTGAGTGTGATGATTGACATATTGGTCTGTAGGGATTGGAGTAGTGCTGTGAGGTCATCATAATGTTTGCTCAAAGATCTAACATTGTAATTGAAGATAGTTATGTTATTGTTGGCTTAGTTTTAGTTAGTTAGTTTGATATCTTTATTATGCACCCCATACCCATCCTGTGGGCGGTAGTCAAAAGATTACAGAGGTACATAATGAGTCCAGGGACTGGACCCCAAAGTTTTGATAGCTGAGCAAATTACAAAGGTAATGAACTCACAAGTTACAAAGGTAATGAACTCACAAGTTACAAAGGTAATGAACTCACAAGTTACAAAGGTAATGAACTCACAAGTTACAAAGGTAATGAACTCACAAGTTACAAAGGTAATGAATCATGTAAGTAAATTTACTTACGTACGTTTATACATGGTTACAATCATGAACAAATTGTAAAGTAATGAGCAATTCACTAGTCTACACCCGGTCACAACTGTAATGAGTTCTTGGTGAAATTTTAATTGTTGGGTCACACACACACACACACATACATACACACATACATGTACACACACACACACACATACACAAACACATACACATACACACACACATACCAAGAGGTATGTGAGGAGCTCAACATGAGATTTAAAGAAGTATTTACAGAGGAGACAGGAAGGACTCCAGGAATTCAGAATAGGAAGGTATACCAACAAGTGCTGGATGAAATACACACAACCGAGGAGGAGGTGAAGAAGCTGCTATGTGAACTCGATACCTCAAAAGCGGTGGGACCTGACAACATTTCTCCGTGGGTCCTTAGAGAGGGAGCAGAGATGTTGTGTGTGCCACTAACAAAAATCTTCAACACATCCATTGAAACTGGGCAACTACCTGAGGCGTGGAAGATGGCAAATGTAGTCCCAATTTTTAAGAAAGGAGACAGACACGAGGCATTAAACTACAGACCTGTGTCACTGACGTGTATAGTATGCAAAGTCATGGAGAAGATCATCAGGCGGAGAGTGGTGGAGCACCTAGAAAGACACAAGCTTATAAACGACAACCAGCACTGTTTCAGGGAAGGAAAATCCTGTGTCACAAACCTACTGGAGTTTTATGACAAGGTAACAGAAGTAAGACACGAGAGAGAGAGGGGTGGATAGACTGTATATTCTTGGACTGCAAGAAGGCGCTCGACACAGTTCCTCACAAGAGGTTAATGCAAAAGCTAGAGGATCAGGCACACGTAACAGGAAAGGCACTGCAATGGATCAGAGAATATCTGACAGGGAGGCAACAACGAGTCATGGTACTTGACCAGGTGTCAGAGTGGGCACCTGTGACGAGTGGGGTTCCACAAGGGTCAGTCCTAGGACCTGTACTGTTTTTGGTATATGTGAATGACATAAGGGAAGGGATAGACTCAGAAGTGTCCCTGTTTGCAGATGATGTGAAGTTAATGAGAAGAATTAAATCAGTCGAGGATCAGGCAGGACTACAAACAGACATGGACAGGCTACAAGCCTGGTCCAGTAACTGGCTCCTTGAATTTAACCCTGCCAAATGTAAAGTCATGAAGATCGGGGAAGGGCAAAGAAGACTGCAGACAGAGTATAGTCTAGGTGGCCAAAGACTGCAAACCTCACTCAAGGAAAAAGATCTTGGGATGAGTATAATACCGAGCACATCTCCTGAGGCACACATCAATCAGATAACTGCTGCAGCATACGGGCGGCTGGCAAACCTAAGAATAGCGTTCCAATACCTCACTAAGGAATCGTTCAAGACTCTGTACACCATATACGTCAGGCCCATACTGGAGTATGCAGCACCAGTTTGGAACCCACACCTGGTCAAGCACGTCAAGAAATTAGAGAAAGTGCAAAGGTTTGCAACAAGACTAGTCCCAGAGCTAAGGGGATTGTCCTACGAAGAAAGGTTAAGGGAAATCGGCCTGACGACACTAGAGGACAGGAGGGTTTGGGGAGACATGATAACGACATATAAAATACTGCGAGGAATAGATAAGGTGGACAGAGACAAGATGTTCCAGAGAGGGGACACAGAAACAAGGGGTCACAATTGGAAGTTGAAGACTCCTATGAGTCAAAGGGATGTTAGGAAGCATTTCTTCAGTCATAGAGTTGTCAGGAAGTGGAATAGCCTAGAAAGTGACGTAGTGGAGGCAGGAACCATACATAGTTTTAAGACGAGGTTTGATAAAGCTCATGGAGCAGGGAGAGAGAGGACCTAGTAGCAGTCAGTGAAGAGGCGGGGCCAGGAGCTATGACTCGACCCCTGCAACCACAAATAGGTGAGTACAAATAGGTGAGTACACACACACACACACACATACACACACACATACATACACACACACGTGTAATAGTTACAGTTGCTGTTGGAATCTTGTAAGTCATTTAATAATAGGTTGATGTCAGGATCAATGCCTGTAATCATAAGATTTAGTGTGATTCTATAACTAGACTTGAGAACAATGGATTATGAACAATAATATGACTAGTTAAATTCTACTGACTATGATTTTACAATTAGAACAATTGTTCACAGAGATATGGATATTTGTACAATTTTGATGATTTACTAATTGGACTTTTAAGGATGGTTGGAATAATGTAGTATAAATTTTGACAATTATTTGATTCAATATTGCATGGTTTGAACTTTAAAAATAAAAGGAATAAGAGGGAAATGAATGTAAAGAACTATATAAGAGAATAAGAGATTAATTGCACAAAGTAAAATGGACTAAAAGTAAAAATGGTTTTGATCAAATTTTAAGCAAATAAAGTGATTACTAATACTATATATAGTTAAGGTTTGAAAATGGCTAATGGTAAATAGTATGTATTTAAAATATAAGCAAATAATTGCAATTATTTGGTAGTTGCTTCTAATACAATAAATATAAAATAAGTCACATGAACAATGAATTAGTTGTTTCTAATACAAGAATACAAAATAAGTCACACAATTTACCACAATGATGTGGTAAATTTCAAATATATTATAAAGTAATTGAAATAATTAAGAAAGATTTGTTGATATAAAAGATGTAGACTATGAGGTAGAGTTGTTGCTGAATATAAAAGCAGCGATATTTGGCAATAGTAAGTTAATAAAAATAAAAGTGTAAAATAAGATTGGGCAATGAAGTATAAAATAAAAATAGGGCAATAATGATAATAAGAAATTTAAATTGTAATAATAGTTAATTAATAAAAGAAAACACTTAAATGAGGTAAATAACATATACTAGTAGTAAACTAGTAGAAAAATGGTTTTAAATAATTTTTAAGCAATTAAAGTGATTAATAATATACTGTATATAGAGTATATAAAGTGATTAATAATATACTGTATATAGTGCTGAGGTTGAAAAATCGCTTTTTTTTAAATAAAAGAAATAATAAGTAGTAAATAATTGTAAATTAAAGAAAAGGACATATATAATGAGGTAGTTGCTTCAAATGCAAAATAGACAAAATAAGTCACACAATCAACTGTGAGAAATATGATATAGTGAGGTAGTAGTTTAGTTTGATATCTTTATTATGCACCCCATACGCATCCTGTGGGCGGTAGTCAAAAGATTACAGAGGTACATAATGGGTCCAGGGACTGGACCTCAAAGTTTGATAGCTGTAGTAGTTGTAGTAGTTACTAATATTCTACACTAACGCAGTATAAGGAATTGGTCACTGAGGTTATTCAGACTGTGTAAGATTAGCATCTCGGATTTAGAAAGGACATAGGCAAGTACTGGTTTTCGAACAGAGTTGTAGATGCGTGGAACAATCTTCCGAGTAGGGTGATAGAGGCTAAGACCTTGGGTGGCTTTAAAAAGAGATTGGACAAATATATGAGTGGGAGGGGCTGGGTTTGATTGGTGTCGTGAGTACGGGAGTAAATTCTTAGGTAGTGGTGGTTTTGATAAGGACTTGCCTTATATGGGCCAGTAGGCCTTCTGCAGTGTTCCTCCATTCTTATGTTCTTATGTTCATTTTCATTCTTGATATAGTAAACACGGCCTACATTTGTTTTCCTTACTAGAATTTTTCCATCCCTTGTGAAGCACTGGTGGATTTTACCTTTATTCTAACGTTTAAGCTTTCTTACTCTGTATAGGAGGTTCTGACTTTTTTGTGAGACACTCATTTATGTAAACATCTTTTTTTGCTTTAATGGATGTACTTATTAGATATTTTTTCCTGTCTTGTGTGTGAAATCTAAACATAACACTTTGTTTTCTACCTTGGTTACCTAGTAATAGTGTTTCTTTTATCTCTGACATTGGCACTATTACCTGTAAGTGGTCTTTTATGGTCTGAAGAGTAGCTTCTTTGCGGTTGGTATGGTTTATTTCACTTGGAAAGAGTGAACTGCTAATTATTACTGAGTCAGATAACTTATCTTGCTCAGTTTTATCTTCTTGGTTAGTAAAATATTCGTTCAGCTGGGTATCCATGTTGGTCTTCCAGTCCTTGACCGCATCTTCCACCTTCGTGGTATCCATGTTGGTCTTTCCAGTCCTTGATCGCATCTTCCACCTTCGTGTTTAGGGATGTTTTCTGTATGAAGATGCATGTTTTTCACAGTTAGGTTGGTGATGTATGACTTAAGAGTGACAGGATAATTTGTCATACCTGAGATCGTTTCAGATGGGTCAAATCCTACGAAGGCATTGTTGTTTGAGGGAGATTCAGTAATGATTGGTGTTGTTGCTGTCCCGTCGCCTTGGATGGTGGTTGAATAGGGTGAGGGAGAGTCAGCCATTGTTGTTGTTGTTTATTATCATACATAGCAGCATATGTGTAGAGAACCTAGATAACCCAAAACAGTCTTAAAACTATGTATGGATCCTGCATCCACTACATCACTTCCCAGACTATTCCACTTCCTGACAACTCTGTGGCTGAAGAAATACTTCCTAACATCCCTATAATTCATTTGAGTCTTCAGCTTCCAATTGTGACCCCTTATTGCTGTGTCCCATCTCTGGAGCATCCTGTCTCTTTCCACCTTGTCTAATCCTCTCAGTATTTTATATGTAGTTATGATATCCCCTCTATCTCTCCTGTCCTACAGTGTCGTCGATTTCCCTTAACTTCTCCTCGTAGGACATGCCCCTTAGCTCCGGGACTAGTCATGTTGCAAACCTTTGCACTTTCTCTAATTTCTTTACGTGCTTGGCTAGTTGTGGGTTCCAAACTGGTGCTGCATACTCCAATATAGCCTGACGTACACGGTGTACAGGGTCCTGATCGATTCCTTATTGATATGTCGAAATGCTATTCTTAGGTTTCCTAGGCGCCCATATGCAGCAGCATTTATATGGTTAATATGCACCTCATGAGATGTACACGGTGTTATACTCACCCCGAGATCCTTTTCCTTGACTGAGGTTTGTAATCTCTGGCTCCCTAGGCTGTTCTCCGTCTCCACTTGGTGGGGTTGAACTCCAGGAGCCAGTTTCTGGACCAGGCCTGCAGCATGTTCAGATCCCTCTGTAGTTCTGCCTGGTCCTCGTCCGATTGAATTCATCTCATTAACTTAACATCATCTGCAAACAGGGACACTTCTGAGTCTATTCCTTCCGTCATGTCGTTCACATATACCAGAAACAGCACCGGTCCTAGGACTGACCCCTGTGGAACCCCGCTCGTCACACGCACCCACTCTAACACCTCGTCACGTACCATGACTTGCTGATGTCTTTCCGACAGGTATTCCCTGATCCATTGCAGTGCCTTCCCTGTTATACCTGGCTGGTTCTCCAGCTTTTGCACTAATCTCTTGTGCGGAACTATTTCAAAAGCCTTCTTACAGTCAAAGAAAACGCAGTCTACCCACCCCTCTCTCTCTTGTCTTACTGCTGTCACCCTGTCATAGAACTCCAGTAGGTTTGTGACACAGGATTTCTCATCCCTGACACTGTGCTGGTTGTCTTTGATAAGTTCATTCCTTTATAGGTGTTCCACCACTCTTCTGATAATCTTCTTCATAACTTTGCATAATATACATGTCAGTGACACTGCTCTGTAGTTTAATGGTTCGTGTCTGTCTCCTTTTTAAAAAAACTGGGACTACATTTGCTGTCTTCTATACCTCAGGTAGTCGCCCTGTTTCGATAGATGTGTTAGTGGTACACATATCACCTCTGCTCCCTCTCTCAGGACCCCTGGAGAGATGTTGTCCGACCCCATTGTCTTTGAGGTATCTAGTACACTTAGCAGCCTCTTCACTTCCTCCTCGGTTGCGTCCAGGACTTGGTGTACCCTACCATTCCGGTTTGCTGGAATCCTTTCTATCTCCACTGAAAATACTTTCTTAAATCTCGTGGTGAGATCTTCACATACTTCTTGGTCGTTTCTTGTGATCTTCCCTCCTTCCTTCTCTCAGCCTGATTACCTGATCCTTGACTGTTGTTTTCCTCCTGATGTGGTTGTGCAACAGCGTTGGGTCAGATCTGGCTTACGATGCAATGTCATTCTCATATTGCCGCTGGGTCTCCCTCCTTATTATTCGTTTCTGGCTCTTCGACTAATCTCCTTATTTCTCCTGCGTCGTCTGTCTTCTATACTCCTTCCATACTCTAACGCACTTAGTTCTGGCCTCTCCACACCTTTGGATGAACCAAGGGCTCGTTCTGGTCATCCCATTGTTTCTATTGCCCTTGGGTACGAACCTCTCCTCCGCCTTCTTGCATTTTGTGGTCATGTATTCCATCATTTCATTTAATGTTATTCCCACCAGTTCTCTTTCCGACAGTACCTGATGCAGGAAATTCGTCATGCCTGTGTATTCCCCTCTTTTATAGTTAGGCTTCTCCCGTCCTACTCGTGCTGCTTTCTTCTCCACTTTCTGCTCTAAAATGTATTCGAAGCTCAAGACCACGTGATCACTAGCTCCGAGGGGCCTTTCATATGTGATGTCCCTAATGTCTGAACGACTCAAGGTAAATATGAGGTCCAGCCTTGCTGGTTTACCCTCTCCTCTCTCTCTCTCTCTCTCTCTCTCTCTCTCTCTCTCTCTCTCTCTCTCTCTCTCTCTCTCTCTCTCTGGCAGTGTCCCTAACATGTTGATACATGAGGTTTTCCAGTACCGCCTTCATCATCTTAGCTCCCCACATTTCTGGTCCCCCTAGTGGCTCCAGGTTTTCCCTGCCAATCTCCTTGTGATTGAAGTTACCCACAACCAGTAACTTTGCCCTGCCCATGCGGGCCCTTCTGGCAACCTCGGCTAGTGTATCAACTGTTGCTCTCATCGTAATCTTGTCTTGGCCTCCTTCTATTCAGTGGCAGGTTGTACATCACTGCAGTCACCACCTTGGTACCCCCAGTCTGGAGTGTTCCTACAATGTAGTCCTTTGCTTCCCTTCTGTCCACTCCTTCTAACTCCTTAAAACTCCACTGATTTTTGATGAGCAGTGCAACTCCTCCTTCCCCTCTGCTCCCTCTATATTTTCTCATGATCTGATAGCCAGTTGGAAAGATCGCGTCTGTTATTATTCCCATAAGTTTGATTTCCGTGAGTGCTATGATGTGTGGGGATGCCTCCATGATTCGTGCCACTCTTCCCACTTATTCATTATTCCGTCTGTGCGTGTGTATATAATATATACTATATATATATATATGTTCGATTACTATTACTCCTAGATTGTCTTCCCAAAATGCAGTGTATTTTTGGCAGTGGATTAAAGAACACAGGTACAAACACCTTGGAAGTCTTTATGTGTACCTGTACCAAGCCACCAAGCCACGGTGGTCCGTGGCTTGGTGACAAAACCTCTTGCTTCACACGGTGATGGGTCCGGGTTTGATTCCCGGCAAAAGTTGAAAACATTGGGCGTGTTTCCTTTCACCGGGTGTCCATGTTCACCCATCAGTTAAAATAGGTACCTGGGTGTTAGTCGACTGGTGTGGGTCGCATCCTGGGACAAGTTGACCTAATTTGCCCGAAATGTTCTGCACAACAAGTGGCTTTCTATATAGCAGTATGTCATTGATGTCAGCTAGGTCTGCATACCTTGTACATGTATACCTGGAGTATACCTGGAGATTTTCGTGTGCAGGTTTGGTACTAATCCCTCCAAGTGTATATAATCATGTATCTCTCCCGCCTGCGTTCTAGGGAGTACAGGTTTAGGAACTTCAAGTGTTCCCAGTAATTGAGGTGTTTTATCGCAGTTATGTGTGCCGTGAAGGTTCTCTGTACATTTTCTACGTCAGCAATATCACCTGCCTTGAAAGGTGGCGTTAGTGTGCAGCAATAGAACAAGCAACCTGAAGAGTGTCATCATGGGCTTGGATCCTTAGTTTTGAAGGTTCTCATTATCCATCCTGTCATTTTTTCTAGCAGATGTGATTGATACATTGTTATGGTCTTTGAAGGTGAGATCTTCCGACATGATCACTCCCAGGTCTTTTACATTAGTTTTTCGCTCTATTGTGTTGTTGGAATTTGTTTTATTCTCTGATGTAGTTTTAATTTCCTCATGTTTTCCATATCGGAGTAATTGAAATATCTCATCATTGAATTTCATATTGTTTTCTGCGGCCCATTTAAAGATTTGGTTGATGTCCGCCTGGAGTCTTGCGGTGTCTGTCTTCAATGTAGGACACTGTCATGCAAATTCGGGTGTCATCTGCAAAAGAAGACACGGCGCTTTGGCTAATATCCCTGCTCATGTCAGATATGAGGATGAGGAACAAGATGGGAGCAAGTACTGTGCTTGTGGAACAGAGCTTTTCACTGTAGCCGCCTCAGACTTTACTCTGTTTACTACTACTCTTTGTGTTCTATTTGTTAGGAAATTATAGATCCATCTACCAACTTTTCCTATTATTCCTTTATCGCGCATTTTGTGTGCTATTACACCGTGGTCACACTTGTCAAAGACTTTTGCAAAGTCTGTGTATATTACATATGCATTTTGTTTGTCTTCTAGAGCATCCAGGACCTTGTCATAGTGGTCCAGTAGCTGGGACAAACAGGAGCGACCTGCTCTAAACCCATGCTGCCCTGGGTTGTGTAACTGATGAGTATCTAGATGGGTGGCGATCTTGATTCTTAGAACCCTTTCAAAGATTTTTATATGGGACGTTATCGCTATCGGTCTGTAGTTCTTTGCTATTGCTTTACTGCCCCCTTTGTGGAGTGGGGCTATGTCTGTTGTTTTTAGCAGCTGTGGGACGACCCCTGTGTCCATGTTCCCTCTCCAGAGGATGTTAAGAGCACGTGATAGGGGCTTCTTGCAATTCTTGATGAACACGGAGTTCCATGAGTCTGGGCCTGGGGCAGAGTGCATGGGCATGTCATTTATCGCCTTTTCGAATTCATTTGGTGTCAGGAAAATGTCAGATAGGTTTGTGTCTACCAAATTCTGTGTGGCTCTCTCAAAAAATTCATTTAGGTCTTAGACTCTCAGTCTTGTTAGCGGCTCGCAAAAAAGCAGAGTCATATTGAGACTTGAGTAGCTCACTCATTTCCTTGTTGTCATCTGTGTAGGACCCATCCCGTTTAAGTAGGGGCCCAATACTGGATGTTCTCGACTTTGATTTGTCGTAAGAAAATAAATACTTATGGCTTTTAGTTCTTCCCTCGTTTCTTGACTCCTGTAAGATTCCTTTAGCTTTAGTTCGATGTTTGCTATTTTTCTGACCAGTGTCTCCCTAAGTATTGCAGATATATTGGCCTCTTTTAGCCGCTCTGTTATTATTTGCCTTCGCTTGTATAGGGAGCGCCTTTCTCTTTCTAGTTTACATCTTTTCCTTTTTCTTGAAGGAATATGCCTTGAGCATACCTCGAGTGCCACAGAGTTAATCTGTTCTAGACATAGGTTGGGATCTGTGTTGCTTAGGCTATCTTCCCAGTTTATATCATTTAGGACTTGCTTTACTTGGTCCCACTTTATATTTTTGTAAAGTTGAGTTTGGTGAAGGCTCCCTCGTGACTGATCACATTTTGTCGGTCTGTGGCCCCATGCATACATGTCTGAACCTCTATTATGTTGTGATCTGAGTATATTGTTTTTGATATGGTGACATTTCGTATCAGATCATCATTGTTAGTGAAGATGAGGTCCAGTGTATTTTCCAATCTTGTAGGCTCTATTATTTTTTGGTTTAAGGTGAATTTGGTCCAGAGATTTAAAAGCTCGTGTGTGTGCGAGTTTTCATTTGAGCTGCCTCCTGGTGTTATTTCTGCAACAACATTATTTGCTATATTCCTCCATTTTAGGTGTTTTAAGTTGAAATCCCCCAGGAGCAAGATGTTGGGGGCAGGAGCTAGAAGATTTTCCAGACAGTGGTCAATTTTCAAAAGCTGTTCCTGGAATTGTTGGGACGTTGCATCCGGAGGCTTGTATACAACCACGATGACCAGGTTTTGATTCTCGATCTTTACTGCTAAAACTTCAACTACATCATTTGAGGCATTTAGTAGTTCCGAGCATATAAGTGACTCTGTGATATACAGGCCAACCCTCTCCCCCTCCTTTTGCCTGTTCACTCTGTCACATCTGTATAGGTTGTAGCCCGGGATCCATATTTCGTTGTCCAAGTGATCCTTTATGTGGGTCTCTGTGAAAACCGAGAACATTGACTCTGTAAGGAGTCCACGGATGAAAGGTATTTTGTTATTCGTTGCTGGCTTTAGATCCTGTATATTTGCAAAGAAGAATGTCGTCGGATTGGTTGTTTTGGAGTGGAGGCCATTGACTGTGATTCCACTCCAGAAATAATCGGAGTTGGTGTACGATTTCTGTCATTTCGTGTCAGCTTTTTTTCCTTCCTGGCGCTAAAAAACCTCTCTCTCTGGAGTGGCTGTGGCTACCCAGGTTTTCCCATGGTCTGGATGTTCTGTGTCGTCTTGTACGCTTTATGTAGTATGCCTGGCAATATAAGTTATAACACTGTCTTTCCTGAACTGATGAGTGACACATTTCAGGGTGGAAAAGCTTACAGGAAGGGAAGTTTGCACGTCCCATCTGTTTTTCCAGATATTCCATGCCTGCAGATACCAAGTACATAGAATTTGCATAGGCCTGGTTTCTGTTTGCCTTGTTTTTTGTGACTGTATTCCCTGCTGGTACGTGTTTTCCTGTCTCATTTCTATCTTCACTAGTACTAACAATGGAGCTTTCACCAGTTATTTTCGGTAATTTATCTTCACTATTTCTAGGATCATCCCCTTGTTTACTATCTCCCGTGATATTTCTAGTTTGTAACACTGGTTTTTTATGTCCTTGTCTACACCTGTTTCCCCACTACAGCTCCTGTCTCCCTCCAGGCCACTAACATTCATTTCTCCATTCTTACAGTTACTGTCTACCAGGACAGCATCTGCACCAGGGACGATAGCACCATCCAGCCCAGACTTTTTATTTTCCTTTCTGTTACAGAATGCTTCCAGGTTTTCGATGAAAGCCGTTTTGATGTTATCATCTTTTAATACCAATGTGATTTTATTTCACAGTTGGATCTCATTTGGGCATACCCAAAAACACTTCCCTGATTTAATACCCCTTGTAGATAATTCTTGGATATCTGCACAAGGTGTGTGGGCTCAGTTACCACAGAAGTTTCATGTAATCCATGCATTAACCTGTTTGGTTGTTTGGTTGCAGACTACACACTATTTCATGATGTGATTTTATTGGTTGTTTTACTGTATATTCTACTAATAACCTCCTTAAAGTGTAGAACTGTCTATTTGTATTGTATCTATTTGTATGTGTACGTGTATTGTTTGGACAAGCTTACAGCTCTAGTAGTTACTGTTTGGGTGTTTGTAAAAATAAAATTATTGTTATTAAATATGTTTCGGTGCTGGGGTCATGGTTACTCCGAATAATACAAGACGTTGAGAAAGCACAGCGTGTATAGCGGAGAATGTAAGTCACAGGTCAGGGGAAGGTGTTAGGTCAACTTAACCACCGTCTCGCGTAGCAGTCGAGAGGGAGCTAGTGTGTGCCACAGTTGTGGAGATGTAATAATGAACAGCCTTTCGACTGGTGTGGGTCGCATCCTGGGGGACAAGATTAAGGACCCCATTGGAAATAAGACAGACAGTCCTCGATGACGCAGACTTTCTTGGGTTAAAAATCCGAAGAAATCTTATCTTATCTTACCTACTTTCTGACTTTTTTGGGTCATCCTAGGTAATTTACACTATGTATGATGATTGTACTTACGTGTGCTTTTGCCTAAATAAACTTACATATTTCTTATTTCTTAGAGACCCCAATGGAAATAAGTCACATTGAATGTTTTAGGAAAGTTTGTTTGGAAAAAGGACAAAGTGTTTCCTGACGCTGGTCTTAGTCATATGATGACCCACAGCTGAAGCTTTTGGTCATTGACCGAGACCTTCCGCTGACTCACCGGTCCACCCCTTTAAAAAAAAAATAATTAAATCTGACTGTTTTGGGTTATCCTAGGTAATTTACACATTCAGCTATGTAAATAAGTAAGTTTATTCAGGTACAAGTACACATAAATACAGTTGCATAGATTATCATACACAGACAAACAACAAAATACCTTACATCCGTGGACTCCTTACAGAGTCAAATGCAATGTTTGCGGCTTTCACAGAGACCCACATAAAGGATCACTTGGACAATGAAATATGGATCCCTGGCTACAACCTATACAGATGTGACAGAGTGAACAGGCAAAAAGGGGGGGTTGGCCTGTATATCTCAGAGTCACTTATATGCTCAGAACTACTAAATGCCTCAAATGATGTAGTTAAAGTATTAGCAATAAAGATCGAGAATCAAAACCTGATCATCGTGGTTGTATACAAGCCTCCGGATGCAACGTCCCAACAATTCCAGGAACAGCTTCTGAAAATTGACCACTGTCTGGAAAATCTTCCAGCTCCTGCCCCCAACATCTTGCTCCTGGGGGATTTCAACCTAAGGCACCTAAAATGGAGGAGCATTGCAAACAATGTGGTAGCAGAGATAACACCAGGAAGCAGCTCAGATGAAAACTCGCACACATGAACTTTTAAATCTCTGCACCAAATTCACCTTAAACCAGCAAATAGTAGAGCCCACAAGATTAGAGAATACGCTGGACCTCATCTTCACCAACAATGATGATCTGATACGAAATGTCATCATATCAAAAACAATATACTCAGATCACAACATAATAGAGGTCCAGACATGCATGCGGGGAGCCCAAGATCAACAAAATGTGATCAGCCGTGAGGGAGCTTTCTCCAAATTCAACTTCAATAACAAAAACATAAGATGGGACCAAGTAAACCAAGTCCTAAATGATATAAACTGGGAAGATTGCCTAAGCATCACGGATCCTAACCTATGTCTAGAACAAATTAACTCTGTGGCACTTGAGGTTTGCTCAAGGCAAATTTCCTTAAGAAAAAGGAGGAAAAGATGCAAACTAGAAAGAGAGAGGCGCACCCTATACAGGCGAAGGCAAAGAATAACGGAGCGGCTACAAGAGGCCAATATATCTGAAATACGAATGGAGACACTAGTCAGAGAAATAGCAAACATCGAATTAAAACTAAAGGAATCTTACAAGAATCAAGAAACGCGGAAAGAACTAAAAGCCATAAACGAAATTGAAAGAAACCCAAAGTATTTCTTTTCTTATGCAAAGTCAAAGTCGAGAACACCAACCAGTATTGGGCCCCTACTTAAACGGGATGGGTCCTACACAGATGACAGCAAGGAAATGAGTGAGTTACTTAAGTCCCAGTATGACTCAGTTTTTAGCGAGCCGCTAACCAGACTGAAAATCGAAGACCTAAATGATTTTTTTATGAGAGTGCCACAGAACTTGACTGACGCATGCCTATCTGACATCACCCTGACGCCAAATGACTTCGAAACGGCAATAAATGACATGCCCATGCACTTCGCTCCAGGCCCAGACTCATGGAACTCCGTGTTCATCAAGAACTGCTTTTAACACACGTGCTTTTAACATCCTATGGAGAGGGAGCATGGACACTGGGGTCGTCCCGCAGTTACTAAAAACAACAGACATAGCCCCACTCCACAAAGGGGGCAGTAAAGCAATAGCAACGAACTACAGACCAATAGCGCTAACGTCCCATATCATAAAAATCTTTGAAAGGGTTCTAAAAAGCAAGATCGCCACTCATCTAGATACCCATCAATTACACAACCCAGAGCAGCACGGGTTTAGAGCAGGTCGCTCCTGTCTGTCCCAACTACTGGACCACTACGACCAGGTTCTAGATGCTCTAGAAGACAAACAGAATGCAGATGTTATATACACAGACTTTGCAAAAGCCTTTGACAAGTGTGACCATAGTGTAATAGCACACCAAATGCGTGATAAAGGAATAACAGGAAAAGTTAGTAGATGGATCTATAATTTCCTAACAAGTAGAACACAAAGAGTAGTAGTCAACAGAGTAAAATCTGAGGCAGCTAATGTGAAAAGCTCTGTTCCACAAGGCACAGTACTCGCTCCCATCCTGTTCCTCATCCTCATATCGGACATAGACAGGGATATAAGCTACAACACCGTGTCTTCCTTTGCAGATGACACCCGAATCTGTATGACAGTGTCCTCCGTTGAAGACACTGCAAGACTCCAAGCAGACATAAACCAAATCTTTAAATGGGCTGCAGAAAACAATATGAAGTTCAATGATGAGAAATTTCAATTACTCAGATACGGAAAACGTGAGGAAATTAAAATCTCATCGGAGTACAAAACTAATTCCAACCACAACAGAGCGAAAAACTAATGTCAAAGAACTGGGAGTGATCATGTCAGAGAATCTCACCTTCAAGGACCATAACACCGTAGCAATCGCATCTGCTAGAAAATGACAGGATGGATAATGAGAACCTTCAAAACCAGGGATGCAAAGCCCATGTTGACACTTTACAAATCGCTTGTTCTATCTAGGCTGGAATATTGCTGCACACTAACTGCACCTTTCAAGGCAGGTGAAATTGCTGACCTTGAAAATGTGCAGAGAACCTTCACGGCACACATAACTACAATAAACCACCTCAATTACTGGGAACGCTGAAGTTTCTAAACCTGTACTCCCTAGAACGCAGGCGGGAGAGATACATTGTTATATACACGTGGAAAATTCTCGAGGGATTAGTACCAAACTTGCACACGAAAATCACTCCCTACGAAAGCAAAAGACTCGGCAGGCGATGTAACATTTCCCCAATGAAAAGCAGGGGTGCCACTAGCACGTTGAGGGACAACACAATAAGTGTCAGGGGCCCAAGATTGTTCAACTGCCTCCCAGCATACATAAAGGGGATTACCAACAAACCCCTGGCTGTCTTCAAGCAGGCAATGGACAGGCACCTAAAGTCGGTACCTGACCAGCCAGGCTGTGGCTCGTACGTTGGACTGCGTGCGGCCAGCAGTAACAGCCTGGTTGATCAGGCTCTGGTCCAACATGAGGCCTGGTCACAGACCGGGCCGCGGGGGCGTTGACCCCTGGAATTCTCTCCAGGTAAACTCCAGGTAAACAGAAGCATGTGTGTAGACTGTAGATTACCTAGGATATTCTGAATGTTGAAGACAGTAAAACAACTGAAGTTAAATAAAGTTTATAAAATTGCTCACAAATAGTGTCCAGAATATCTTGCTACCAATTTTGTTAAGGCTGGGAACCAAAGCAATCATAGTATACTAGGGGAGAGAACACAACTTTGCAGTGCTCACACTCAGTTGCCAGACTTCAAACACCATTTATTGTACAGCAATAAAGGAATGGAACAGACTGCCTGCACATGTCAAAGCCAGACATAGCATGAACCAGTTCAAGAAGAGTACCAAGAGGTACCTAATGAATGTAGCGACAGAAAATATAAATAATTCAATTTACCTTATTCCTAGTATATCTCCTTTATAGTATAATAATAAGATATTATCTCCTTTATAGTATGATAATAAGATATTATCTTCTTTATAGTATAATAATAAGATATTATCTCCTTTACACTATAATAATGTATTAAAATGACCCCAATGGAAATAAGTCACTCTGTCTTTTTTTGGGGTTATCCTAGGTTCTCTACACATATACTGCTGTTTATGATAATCTATGTAACTGTATTTGTGTCTACCTGAATAAACATACTTACTGATAACCCAAAGAGAGTCAGACAAAGTGACTTATTTCCATAGGGGTCCTGTATGATAATCGTAATCACATAAATTTATATAACTGTGCTTATGTTTACCTGTACCTAAATAAGTCACTTTGACTTTTTGGATTATCCTAGGTAATTTACACATATGTTACTATGTATGATTATTTGTGTAACTGTATTTATGTGTACCTGTACCAAGATAAACTTACTTATTCTTACGAGCTTGATCGCTAGCGCACTCAGCTCACACACTGAGGTCCAGGGTTCGATTCTCCTCCGGTACGGCTGGAAAACATTAGGGACGTGTTTTCATAAGACACCTGCTGTCCCTGTCCCTGTTCACCTATCAGTTTAAAATTAGTACCTGGGTGTTAGTCGACTGGTGTGAGTCGCATCCTGGGACAAAACTGACCTAATTCACCCGAAATACTAAGCATAACAAGGGGCTTTCTATAAAGTATTATGCCATTGATGTCAGCTTGGCCTGTATACCATGTACATGTACTTGTAGTAAATAAAGATACTACTATATTATATTATATTATATTATTTTACCTTTAAATGGTTCCTTGAGAGTTTAGTTTTCTATGAAAAGAATAAAAAACGGGAGAAAAAAAGCTGTATGGATAACTCAAGCAGATAACCACGTCCCTCCGGACAACTATTATTGTATCATATTACGTTTTGCATATAGTCAGTGCAGTGCAAGAAAGTTGCAGACGAACTGTCAAACCAGTGCAAAGCAAGCGGCTTGTTTTCATAGTCAGTATAAAAAAAGAAAAGTGACATGATATGATGACTTAGGATATCCCAACAATTTGTCAAATATATTTATTATATACTAAAATATTCAAATGTCATACCTACCAAAGAAGAATAGTAGTATTAAGAGTAATAGTAGTAGTAGTAGTAGTAGTCGGAGTAGCAATAGTAGTAGTAGTAGTAGTAGTAGAACAAGTAGTAACAGTAGTAGTAATAGATTAGAGATTTTAGATTTTGCCACCGAAGTGGCTAGTTTATTGTGCACCCCATATCCATCCTGTGGACGGTAGCGCAAGAGCATATGGATACACAAAAGGCCTAGGCACTAGGCCCCAAAGGGGTTAACAATTGTACATTTGGGTTTATATCTACATTTCAATTATCTGTTACAAGCAGGTATCTTATTTCATGAATAAGATATCTTGACATGTCACATAGGTTATTATATTGTCTATCTCTATATTCCTCAATAAGTGCACAATTAAGCACATAGTGTTCAAGACAGTGACCATATGCCTGATCACATAATTTGCATTTAGTTTGATCATCATCTGTGTCTCCCAAACTGTCAGAAGTACCTGTAGCCAAGCCTAAGCCTGGCCACTACAACATCAGTCAGTCTGTTCACATTGCAAGTTGCTCCACAAACATGCCCATCTGTGCTCGCATTATCATGAGCACAGATAGGCACGTTCATGGAAATTAATTTGGATTTATATCTACAGTTTACTTATCTGTTAAAAGCAAATTTAGGAAATTTGCTTAGAATAAGTGGTATCCTACCTTCACTAATAAGATATCTTGACATGTCACATAGGTTATTATACTGTCTATCTCTATATTCCTCAATAAGTGGACAATTCAGCACATAGTGTTCAAGACAGTGACCATATGCCTGATCACATAATTTGCATTTAGTTTGATCATCATCTGTGTATCTCCCAAACTGCCAGAAGTACTTGTAGCCAAGCCGAAGCCTGGCCACTACAACATCAGTCAGTCTGTTCACATTGCAAGTTGCTCCATAAACATACTTATCTACATTCATGTTATCATAGTGGGTTATAGATCTACTCAGGCTTCTAACTGCATTCGTAGTAATATTAATAGCAGTAGCTGTAGTAGTAGTACTAGCAGTAGTAGTAGGAGTTAGAAAGTAAGTTTATTTAGGTACAGGTACACATAAGTACAATTATCATATGTAGTTTAACTTATGTATAGTAGTAGTCGTATTGTGGATTTTTTTTATAATTTTCCCAAATTCAGCATGTGTGTAAATATGAATAATATAATAATTCCGCAGTGATACAAGACAGGGGATGCCATAGTGAAACTGAATGTGTGAACACTGGTCTGTTAGTTTCGTAATGTAATCAGGCGTCAGCGAGGTCCAGTTGGTGTATATCGGCCTCAATCCGTAATTTAGAAATTGCTGACACGTTTCCCCTGAAGAATTGGGATAAATAGTGTGGAAAACTTACAATTCGGCAACAAGGATGGAAAAATAGAGGACTCCTATTCTTCCCAGCAGCACACCTTAGCTAAGTGACGCTTACCCATAATGTACAGTAGTTTTGCGTTAACCATCGTAAATTCTAGCTGTTAGGGCAGCGTTTGGGTGTGTTCCACAAATTATAATTATGATCCAACTACAGTAATTAAAAGGTAAGTGGGAATACGAATTTCTTTTCTAATAACACTATTGTATTATGTATTGTACAACAATTATATTCTGTGTCCTCACAAGCCAAATAATATACAGTCCACATTATTTTATAATTTACCATTACTGGTATTAATGTTTAATATTGCAATTATTAATTTAATGTCAGATCAAGCTTTTTTGTGAGAGTGGTGATGGAGTGGGCATCGAAGGAGTGACAGTCCTGTGACCTACTGTGACTAAGTCCCACTTACCTCACCCAAATTACTTGCACGTAATAATTCAGGTAATACCCTGTAAACCTCATGCAGGTAATTTCTCACAAGTATAATAATAATCTTTGTTTCTACAAGTACATGTTTTATGTATAGACCTAGCTGACATCAGTGACATACTACTCCAATACAAAGCATTTCGGGCAAACTGGGTCAATTTTGTCCCCAGGTATACTCCAGGATGCGGCCCACACCAGTCAACTAACACCCAGGTACCTATTTTACTGATAGGTGAACAGGGACAGCAGGTGTCTTTAGGAAACACGGCTTAATGTTTTCACCCGTACCGGAGATCGAACCACGGACTTCAGCGAGTGAGCCGAGTGCTAACAATCGAGCTAGTAGTAGTAGTAGTAGTAGTAGTAGTAGTAGTAGTAGTAGTAGTAGTAGTAGTAGTAGTAGTAGTAGTAGTAGTAGTACAAGTATTAGGAGATAGTAACCAGGTACCTATAGTTACTGGTAGGTGAACAAAGCATAACAGGTGTAAAACACTACCATTTGACCCATAAGTTACCTGTACTAAATGTCTTCCCATGGGAAGAGGTACATTGTACCTCTTCTTCTTCTTCTGGGACCATTGTCCCTAAAACCTAGCCCCAATTCCCGCTCTCACGGGGCTCTTAGGGAGAAGCTAGGCCTCTGGTCTGCCACCTTCCCCGCCCCACGGGGCTCATAAGGAGTGGCAGAGTCTACAGAGCCACAGGTGGTATAGTGCTCTGGAGATGTATCACTTAATGAATGTGACACGTCTAGTGTGCTGGAATATAAGTGGAAACCCATCCTGCTGATGGAATAAAACAGAATAACCATCCTGTTGACGGATTACACATGATGGTATACCATCATGTGTAATCCAGCATGTAAGTCAAACCATCCTGTATTATGGAACACACTTGGAGGATGTTTCGGGGGTCAACGCCCCCACGGCCATGTCCATGACCATGTAATTGTCATTGCCATGTAATTGTCATTGTCAATGTAATTGTCAAAATTGTTAATAAAAATACGTGTAACTAAGAAGGCAAGAAAATAAGTAGGCAAGCTTATTTAGGTAAAATTACTCATTTTTTTAGACAATCACAATTGTCTTATATAATAACATATATGTAAACTACTTATAATAAACCAATAAGGTAAAAAAAACTTTCTCCTGCTATTCTCCGGCACCGCCGTACTAGCCGGAGGCATAGTACGGCAGCAGCTGGGGACGTTATTTCTATAAAATGGAGCAGAGTATATTATAGAATTAGGATAATTGACTCATGTAAACAATTTTATAGAAAGCCCCTTATTATGCAAGGTATTTCGGGCAACCTTAAACTAAATTATAGTTACAAGTATATGAGAATATGAATGAATAGTTTTTATTATATTGGAGGCTTTTAGTAATTCAGTAAGAAAATAATTAGTGTCTGACTTTTTGGGTTATCCTAGGTAATTTACATATATGTTAATATGTATGATAATTGTACTTAAGTGTACCTGTACCTAAATAAACTTACTTATATTAAGGATAAAGCTGATACTTGAGTTGAAGGAATGATAAGTAATGACAGGGGTTCGAGAGGCTGACAACAGTTAGTCTTACAACTACATTAATAATTAATAAGGAATTTAAAGAGCGTATCATTCCTAGTATTGTTGACGGAAATGTTTCCGGCAGGATATGATGTTAATCATTTCCTCCTGCCCTATAAATAATTCATCTTAGATTAGGTCTGGCATTCTAAAGTTACCATTGTTACCTCTTGAGTTACCCATGTCAATCAATCAATCGTCCCCTGGGCTTCAATAAAAGAATTTGCAGTTATACTACCAAATAATAAAAAAAAAACAGCGTACTTTTAACATTTTTTTTACTGTAATAATTGGCTTAACCCGCTGTAAACAATAGATATATCAAACTGGACTACTGTACGGGCCTTTAACCACAGGATCCGATTTAGGTTATTCTACGGCCAGAGTTTTGTTTTCTTGTGCGCATTCCCAATCCAGTCTTGATCCTCTTGATACCTATGTCGCAGTCTATTGCTTGGGGTTTGCAATCGTAAACAAATATGGTACCAGTGACAGTGGTGGGAGGTTAAACAACTGCCAGTAGAGGACTTTAACTAAGTCAGAGTGATCAGACAGCGTCCTCTTGGGGGCGTGGCAGACCGCCCAGGTACAAAAAAAGCTACGGCACTCCTGTCTGTATGATGTGATACTCAATGAGGTCTTAAGTACTATGTATTTTTGACCTGATTGGCCTCGTTCTGATCTGCTTGTCATCTGGCACTCAGCTGAATATAACTATACATCGCCGCACTGATTTACAGATGATGTATTTTATCTTATCTCGTGTCTCGTATTGTTTCTTCTGCGTTACTTGGTGGGTGTTAGGGTAGCTATTAATCTGTGGCTTTATGACCCCTGTGGGTTAAGCGCATAGTTTTGATTAATAAAAATATTAACCAGTGACTCAAGGGTGATTTCTTTGTGTCAGTATCGGGCTCTTGTTCCAAGGAATTGGACATGACCTTTCCATCCCTGGATCATAAACTGATTGCCTCTAAGGGCTTGGCGCTTCCAGCTAAGTTTACGGATTCTACTCTGCAGAACACTTGTATTACTTTACATTTTACAATATATCCAACCTATATAGACTACATACAATAAGTATTTCTTGTGGAGCAGTGATGTATGCCCCTTGTGGGTTTATTGCTTAGTTTTTATGATAATTTCTTGTGGAAATTGTTTTGGGAAATGTTAATGATATTACATTTATTTTGGTTGTGCAGCATGTCTGAGCCTATCAATGCTTAGTATCGAGTTACGTCACACTCACTAAATATTGTACAGCTCAAACTAATTAATTGCCAAAATCCACCAAAGAGCAGTTGAATATTTGCCAGTATAGTGTGCTTCCCACTATATAATTTTGATAAAGGAATTGGACATGATCTCTCATTTCTTGTGTTGATTGCTTTCCATTCCCATAGGTTCTGTATGATCCCTACAAGTTTAGTTCTTCCCTCATGAATTCAGTAATTAAAATAATATTGATATTGTTTGCCTATACAGTGGTACCTCGGTTAACGATATTTTTTCGTTCCAGAATGCTGTTCAAGTGCCATTACCAAACGAATTTATCCCCATAAGGAATAATGTAAAATAGACTAGTCCTTTTAGACCCCCAAAAATACACTTACAAAAGCATTTAAAAAATAAACTTACATAAAAGAGCGAGTTTGGGGACCATCGTTAACCGAGGTACCACTGTATATGATAATTTCTCTCTTTAATTAATATGAAAAGTTCATTAATAACTATAAAATTAGTTATATTCTCTAGGTAAGAACTTTCACTTACAGACAGAAGTATGTAATCCTGTGGAAATCACAAGCTCATGACAGTTTTTTAAGGTTTATTCTTCTGGTTATTTAAATAGGGAAATAGTATGCTTCAAATTTTCCAATCTTTCATTTCTTCCTGCCAGGGCTGTAACAGCATGGGAAGTCTACAGGCAGATATAGGAGAGTTGGCTCATCACCTGAAGCAGGAGCGATTATTTCTTGAAGCTGAGAAGCATCAAATACAATTGCTCAATGAAAAAGTATGTGAATTACATTATGCTTTGATTTAAAATTGCAAATTTGAGTGACAGAAATGGGCCTAGCATTCTCCATGAATATATTTTATTTAAAATTGTCTAAAAATAAATTTCATTAATTTATGACCAAGTGTGAAATGTCACATGTGTTATTCAATCAGAAAACCCACATTTTGAAAGTAAAGGAGAAAAAGTATTTATATTTTAATCTCTACTTTGTCATTCTCAGTACAGAAGAATGTACAGTACTGGTGTATAATTCTGTGCTGATGAGTATATTTGTGTACAGATCAAAATATTCAGTTCTGTTTCTTGTCTATCTTCAGTATGTGAATTTTCTGAGTGATCATTTCATAAATCTAGATCAGCAGTAATGTATATTGTCGAAAGTACTGTTTTTTTTTAGAATACAGTTCTGAAGTTACACTGTTTAGAATTTGTTGAGCATTTACTGGGTAGGAAAGATGCACTCATTGAAACTAAATAAAAAAACATTTTGTGCTACAGTTTTGACAGTAATACAGTGGACCCTCGGTTTTCATACAGCTCCCAACTTGAACAATTATGTAAGTGTATTTTTGTAAGTGCTTTTGTAAGTGTATTTTTGGGGGTCTGAAATAACTAATCTAATTTACATTCGTCTGTATGGGAACAAATTTGTTTGGCAACGGCACTCGAACAGCATTCTGGAAAGAATTAGCGACGAAAACCGAGGGTCCACTGTACAGTACGGCCCCACTTATACGGCAGGTTAGGTTCCAGGCTACTGCCAGAACGCAGACTTCGCCGGAAAGCAGAACTCCATTTTTTTTGTTTATAAATGCATATAAATGCCAAATAACAAGTTTACACTAACATATATTAAGTTAGCAATAGAACTAGTCATTTAATAAGTACAGTACAGTACACTCATTATTTACCTCAAAATATTTGTAGTCTTAATGTAGGGCAAAAGGTGAGTAGTATTTACTGTCAGGTGTGGTAGCCCTCCTGGCCACCCCATCCACACATACTATACTACGATGCTTAAAGCTCCCTAGAGAGATAAAATGCATATACAGTACACTCATTATTTACCTTAAAATATTTGTAGTCTTAATGGTCTTAATGTAGGGTGAGAGGTGGAAAGTATTTATTTGTAGAAAGTCATGAGGGAGGTATGGCATCCTGCCTGGCCACTCCCACCTACTATGACATTAAGTGCCCTAGAGCGATAAAATGCATATACAGTACACTCATTACTTACCTTAAAATATTTATAGTCTTAATGTAGGGTGAGAAGTGAGTAAGCGAGATAAAAACGAATAAACAAGAGAGAGAGAGAGTAAGATAGAGCCGCAGAGTACTTATGTAAACAAGCTATCTAGTTATGGTTGATACACGTTCATACAAACACCTTACTGTGTACAAGTTGTCTCCACAGTGGTACAATACAATAAATAAATACCAACACTTTTATTCTCATGTAATTTTTAGAAGGAATGATGCTCTGACAAATTATTATTATTATTATTACAAATTATTATTACAAATAATATACTACGACATTTAATTAAAGCTCCTCAGAGCAATAAAATACATATACAGTGGACCCCCGGTGTTCGTTCTGCTCCAAACTCGCCCTTTTATGTAAATGTATTTTTTTAAATGTTTTTGTAAGTGTATTTTTGGGGGTCTAAAAGGACTAGTCTACTTTACATTATTCCTTATGGGAATAAATTTGTTTGGTAATGTCACTTGAACAGCATTCTGGAACGAAAAAATAACGAAAACCGTGGGTCCACTGTACAGTCCATTCATTATTTACCTTAAAATATTTGTACCGTGGTACCTCGAGTTACAAGCTTAATTCATTTCAGACGGCTATACAAGTGCCAATACCGAAGGAATTTTTTCCCATAAGAAATAATGAAAATTAGATTAATCCATTTCAGACCCCCAAAAATACACTTACAAAAGCACCTACAAAAATACACTTACATAATTGTTCGAGTTGGGAGCTGCTTTTAAGTAGAGGTGCCACTGTAGTGTTAATGTAGGGTGAGAGGTGAGTTTTATTTGTAGGAAGTCAGGTTTGGGAAGTATGGGTAGCCAGCCAGGGCAGCCCTCCCCTCCCCACCCCACCCACATGTAATATAAACAAACCAGGCGAACATGTCTGGTTTTCATCACTTTACATTGTGTACAAGTTGTCTCCACATTGATACAGTAGACATAAGTATAATTATCAGTTATAATAATAATGTAGGTATGTAGTCCGCCTAGGCTACATACCTACACCTACCTACTTGTGGCCCAGAGTCATATTATTACCATCATCATACCATGTTCACTGAGTTTAATCGTTTCTGTCAACTATCTTTAGATGCCATCATAAACAAAGGGAGAAGTAATAAATAATTCATGCTGAGAATTGTAAACAAAAGCGTTATGTATTAAGGGGAGTGACGTAATGTTTTCCCTCCGCCCGGCTACCACACCTCCATAGTATATAAACATAAAATGTTTATATGCTATGTAACGTGTTTCTTATATAATTTTGAAGAAAATATCATAGATGGATTAATGAAAATGTCTATATTAACGTAAAATAAGACCTTTAATGTGCCCAAGAGTGATTATTATTAGTACAGTGGTACCTCGACTTACGATGGTCCCCAAACTCACCCTTTTATGTAAGTTTATTTTTTTAAACGCTTTTGTAAGTGTAATTTTGGGGATCTAAAAGGACTAGTCTATTTTATATCATTTCTTAAGGGGATAAATTCGTTTGGTAATGGCACTTGAACAGTATTCTGGAATGAAAAAATATCGTAAGTCGAGGTACCACTGTATTACATAATGTTTTCCCTCCGCCCGGCAACTACACTTCCATAGCATATAAACATCATGTTTATATGCTATGTAACGTGTTTCTTATATAATTTTGAAGAAAATATCATAGATGGATTAATGAAAATGTCTATATTGACGTAAAATAGGACATTTAATGTGCCCAAGAGTTATTATTATTAGATAATAGAGATGTGCTCACAGAAAATGTAAACAAACCGGGTGTCACGCGCCGTATTTGAAAGACCGCTCGCCGTATAAAAAGTTTTGATCATATTTTGAAATCGCCGTATTAGCAGAACGCTGTAAGGCAAAACGCCGTAAAACGGGCCCTACTGTACTTCAGTACTGTATGTATTAATGATGTTTTTTGATAATTTTATATTGTATTTCCCTCAGGGGAAGTGTCTTGATGCTGATGAGGGGCTCTTGATTCAGGGAACAGGACATATTCTTCCCTGGATCGAACATGATTGCCTCTCATTTCCCTGGGTGTTGTATGGTCCCTACAGGTTTAGTGCTTCTTCCATATAATAATAATGGTGCATATTGTAATGATAATTATATGTATTAACCCTTTGACTGTTTCGGACGTATATATACGTCTTACGAGCCACTGTTTCGGACGTATCTATACGCCTAAATTCTAGTGGCCTCAAATCAAGCAGGAGAAACCTGGTAGGCCCACATGTGAGAGAATGGGTCTGTGTGGTCAGTGTGCGCAGTATAAAAAAATCGGGCAGCCACTGGTGCATTGTGGGAACACCATTTCAGTAGTCCTTGTTCAGCATGTCTAGCGGTAAGAATTATTTGACTCCTTGGCGCATCTGGGACATTTCTCTTCCTCAATAATAGCTCTAACACAGATGGAAGTGTCTCTGAAGATAAATTTCATGGTTTTGAGGAGTTTGTGACCGAAAGCAATGCCCAAGATACCAGAAGGAAGGAAGGAAGGAAGAGATATGAGGAAGGACTGAAGAAAAGAAGAGATGAGAGGAAGGAAGGAAGGAAAGAAGAGATGAGAGGAAGGAAGGAAGGAAAGAAGAGATGAGAGGAAGGAAGGAAAGAAGTAAGGAAGGAGGAAAGGAAGAAGTAAGAAAGAAAGAAAGAGAGAAAGGAAGGAAGAGATGAGAGGAAGGAAGGAACAAAAGAAGTAAGAAAGGAAGGAAGAAATAAAGGAAGGAATGAAGGAAGAAAGGAAGGAAGGCAGGAAGGAAGAGATGAGAGGAAGGAAGGAAGGAAATATGTAAGAAAGGAAGGCAGAAAGAAAGGAAGGAATGAAGGAAAAAAGGAAGCTAGGAAGGTAGGTATGAAGGAAAGGAAGGAGGTTGTGGAGAAGAAGACATGGGTCCCCTTTTGTGTTGACAGGTTCACAGGCAGTGTGGGGTGGTGAGTAATGGTATAATATGTCATTTTGACAGCTGCCTTACCCTGACTCAGCAAATTTAGATGTCCCCCCAGTGGAATGAAAGAATAGGTGAGGTGTCCAAAGACATCATAGCTGTCACAGAAACTAAACTAAATGAGACAGTAACAGATGCAATCTTCCCACAGGGATATCAGATCCTGAGGAAAGATAGAAGGAGCAGGGGGGGAGGAGGGGTCGCACTGCTTGTAAGGAACCGTTGGAGATTCGAGGAAATGGAAGGAATGGAGGTGTGTAGAGAAAGGGACTTCATAGTAGGTACCATCCAGTCTGGGGAACACAAGATAGTCATTGCAGTGATGTATAACCCACCACAGAACTGCAGGAGGCCAGGTGAGGAATATGATCAGAACAACAGAGCGATGGTGGACACTCTGGCGGAGGTGGCAAGAAAAGCGCACACAAGCAGAGCGAAGCTACTGGTCATGGGCGATTTCAACCACAGGGAGATCAACTGGGAGAACCAAGAACCACGTGGGGGTCCAGAAACTTGGAGAGCCAAGATGATGGACGTGGTACTGGAAAACCTGATGCACCAACATGTCAGGGACACGACCAGAGTGAGAGGAGAAGATGAACCAGCAAGACTGGACCTTGTATTCACCCTGAACAGCTCAGATATTGAAGACATAACACACGATAGCCCCCTGGGAGCCAGTGACCATATGGTGCTGAGCTTTGAGTACATTGTAGAGCTACAGGTGGAGAGGGAAAACGGTACCGAAAGAGACAAACCAGATTTTAAAAGAGGAAACTACACAGGCATGAGGAATTTCCTGCAGGAGGTTCAGTGGGAAAGGGAAATGGAAGGACAGACAATAAATGAAATGATGGAATACGTAGGGGCAAAGTGCAAGGAGGCAGAGGAACGGTTTATACCCAGAGGAAAAAGATTAAACGGAAGGCCAGAAAGAGCCCCT
>WNWK01010417.1:0-70265 GCA_009830355.1 Cherax destructor | reverse complement strand
ACCCTTCTTGTCATGTTTCCTGTTATAGTTCCTTGAAAAGTATACCCGAAAGGCTTGGAATTCTTCTTTTTTTTCATAGTGGTTTTCTTGCATTTTTTGATATCACCTGTTTACTGTGATTTTTTTGCATATATATATATATATATATATATATATATATATATATATATATATATATATATATATATATTTATGTATGTATGTATGTATGTATATATATATATATATATATATATATATATATATATATATATATATATATATATATATATATATATATATTTTTGTTGGTCAATGTGTGGTTGAATATAATGCAGAAAATTTGGGGGTTTTGGAAATTAGGGGGGGTTGGGATTACCAAGACTATTATCAGAGAGCTGAGGGGGGGTTGTTGGGGTGGTTCGGACATGTAAAAGGATGGAACGAAATAGAATGAATTCGGTTGTATAAAATCGAGTGGAGGAAGGCGGGGGAGGGGTCGGCCTAGGAAGGTTGGAGGGAGGTAAAGAAGGTTTTGTGCAGGGGCTTGGACTTCCAGCAAACGCGTGAGCGTATTTGATAGGAGTGAATGGAGACAAATGTTTTTAATATTGACGTGCTGTTGGAGGGAGCAAGTAACATTTATGAAGGGATTCAGGGAAACCGGCGGGCCCGGACTTGAGTTCTGGAGAGGGGAAGTACAGTGTCCCTCTGAAGGAGGGATTTAATGTTGCATTTTTATAATTATTGAAGCACCCCTCTGGCAAGACAGTGATGGAGTGAATGATGATGATGATATATATATATATATATATATATATATATATATATATATATATATATATATATATTATGTGTGTGTGTGTGTGTGTGTGTGTGTTCTCACCTAGTTGTGGTTGCAGGGGGTCGATTCATATATATATATATATATATATATATATATATATATATATATATATATATATATATATATAAAATAAGGTGATCCGAAAAAAAAGACGAAGCACTTTCACCATCACTCACTCATACTGTCTTGCCAGAGATGCGACGATACTACAGTTCACATGCCCCTCAAAACTGCAAATATGTCCACCCCTCCTTCAGAGTGTAGGCACTGTACCCCACTTCCAGGACTCATGCCCGGTTCCATTTCCATGAATCTCTTCAGAAATGTTACCTTATCCACACTCAATCAGCACGTCAGGTCATAAAAACCTTGCCTCCACCCCTATTGAACACGCTCACACACCTACTGGATGTTCCCGCAACAAAACCTCCTTCACCTCTTTCTCTCCAACCTTTCCAAGGGACTCCTACCCCTCCTTCCGTCCACTACAGATTTATTCACTAAGTCATCTTATTTTTGCTCCATCCTCTCTAAATGTCTAAAGTACCTCAGCAAGCTCTCTACAGCTCTATGGCAAGTACTTTAAAGTAACCCCCACCTCCTGATCTTCAAACACAAATTATCTGCATAATATTTCCAGCGTACATTGCCCTCATACACGACATCTCCACTGCCTCCAGTTTCCATTCTCTGCAGCATTCACCACCCATGCTTCACACCCATATAAGAATGTTGGCACCACACAGATGCTCATATATTTCCTCTTTGCTTCCACAGAGGCTTCAATGCACCACCCTCTTTACCTTCATCAACTGTATGGTTCCTCTCGTCTTTCATGGACCCGTCCGCCGACAACTCCACTCCCAAATATCTGAACACATTGACTTCCTCCATACTCTCTCCTTCTAATCTGATATTCAGTCTTTCATTACCTAAATTATATGTTACCCTCATCACCTTGCTCTTTCCTATGTTCACTTTTAATTTCCTTGTTTTCATACACAAAGAATTTGCCCATCATCCTTTGCAACTTCTCTTCAGAATCTCCCAAAGCACAGTGTCATCAGCAAAAAGTAACTGTGACAACTCCCCTTGTTATTATATTCTATATATTTTAATCCCACACCTCTCCCCAGCACCCTAGCATTTGCTTCCTTTACACCTCATCTAAAAAAGTTAAACACCCTGTCTAAGGCCTACTTTTACTGGGTAATAATCTCCCTCTCTCCTACATACTCTAACCTGAGCCTCACTATCCTCGTAAAAGCTCTTCACTGATTTCAGTAACCTACCACCTATTCCATTCACTTACAACATCTGCCACATTGTTTCCCTATCCACCCTATCACATGCCTTTTCTAAATCCATAAATACAACGAAAAATTCCTAACCCTTATCTAAATACTATTTACTTACATGCTTCATTGTAAACATTTGGTCTACACACCCCTACCATGCTCTTCGTCTTACTCTTAATTCTATCAATAATAACTCCAACATACATCTTACCAGGTATACTAAACATGCATATGCACCTCTAATTCTTACACTCTCTCTTGTCCCCTTTTCTTTTATACAAATGAACTATACACACTTCTTGACAATCCAAAGGTACCTTCCTCTGTCATACATTTATTGAACAAAAGCACCAAGCACTCTAAAACTATGTCCCCACATGCTTTAACATTTCTTTCACGATCCAACCATTCCCACATGCTTTACCCTCTTTCATTTTACCCGCATCCTGATGCACCTTCCCCATACTCACATTTGACTCTGTCTCACTCATAAAAAATGTTATACCTCCCTGGCCAATGCCTCCCTGGTTTAATCAACATTTAACAGCTCAAAATATCCCCGCCAATTCCCCAATACCTTCACCTCCCCATCTTATAGCTACCCTCTTCTGTTTTTAGCTGTTAAATTTATTCGTTCCATAGGTTTTCTCAACCTTTTCATCTCACTCCAGAACTTTTCCTTATTCTCAGCAAAGATTTTTAACAGAACTTCATCCACTCTCTCATTTTCTCTTATTTTGCACTCCCTCATTACTTACTTATCATCTCACACACACACACACACACACACACATACACACACACACACACACACACACACACACACACACACACACACAAAACACATCTTAATAAAGAATCGATCAAGACCCTGTACATTGTGTACGTTAGGCCCATACTGGTGTACGCAGCACCAGTTTGGAACCCACACCTAGCCAAGCACGTGAAGAAGCTCGAGAAAGTGCGAAGGTTTGCAACAAGACTAGTCCCGGAGCTAAGGGGTATGTCCTACGAGGAGAGGTTAAGGGAAATCGACCTGACGACACTGGAGGACAGGAGAGATAGGGGGGACATGATAACAACATATAAGATACTGAGAGGAATTGACAAAGTGGACAGAGACAGAATGTTCCAGAGATGGGACACAGCAACAAGGGGACACAGTTGGAAGTTGAAGACTCAGATGAATCACAGAGATGTTAGGAAGTATTTCTTCAGTCACAGAGTGGTCGGGAAGTGGAATAGTTTAGGAAGTGATGTAGTGGAGGCAGGCTCCATACATAGCTTTAAGAAGAGGTATGATAAAGCTCATGGCGGGAGAGTGACCCAGTAGCGGCCAGTGAAATATATATATATTATATATATATATATATATATATATATATATATATATATATATATATATATATATATATATATATATATATATATATATATATATATATATATATATATGCAAGACAACCACTATGAAAAATAGAAGAATTCCAAGCGCTTTCGTGACTACTCACATTATCAATGAACTATAAGAGGAAACATGACAAGAAGGCTTATATAAGGGGCAGAATACACCTCACAGTCACACCACACTAACAAAGACTACACCTCACAGTCACATCACACTAACAAAGACTACACCTCACAGTAGCGTAACATCGCACGACTCTGTGAAGAGGAACATAAGAAAGGACCTGAAACTCTTCCCAAGAATTAAGATTAGTCCAATTTATCATTAAATTCTTCCCAAATTTTATTAATTATAAATGAATCCAATTTATATAAACCAAAAGAAATATTCATATTATTTTCAAAACTGCTTTTAATGAAACATGATTCTATTATATTTATCTCAACCATGGACTTGCTTGATACAACCTTCTCAGCATTTTGAAAATCAATTGGATGGTTAAAGTCTCTCACATGAATAAATAGAGCATTAGAATCTTGTCCAGTTCTAATGCTATATTTATGTTGTTTTAATCTTAGTTCAAAACTTTTACCAGTTTGACCATAATAAACTTTATCGCATATTTTACAGGGAATCTTATAGACACATCCGTCAGCATTTTGGGGGAATTTTTTATCAAAAGTCTTTTATTGTATCAAGATTTTTAAATACAACTTTGATATTAAAATTCTTAAGAAAGGAAGGCATATCAACCAAGTTTTCATGGTAAGGAGAACCAACATATTTTTGGTTGAATAAGGTTGGTTGTCCCTTTTGGATTGTAAAAGTATTCCTAGCTATTTTAAAAGATTTATCAATTATGTTTCTTGGGTATTTTAAATCATTAGCTATTTCATAAATTTTAGAGAGTTCTTCATCTATGAACTCTGGACTACAAATACGTAAAGCTCTCAAAACATTGAAGAAAAACCGACACTTTAACTCTATCTTGATGTGAAGAGTAATAGTGTACATAGGAACAATTATTTTTTCATAGTGGTTGTCTTGCATATTTTGATATCACCTGTTTACTGTGATCTTTTTGCTATATATATATATATATATATATATATATATATATATATATATATATATATATATATATATATATATATATATATATATATATATATATATATATATATATATGCGCATACACCCTCTGGTTCAATACCTTCCCATGACTCTTACTTTCAACTTTTATTTCTTTCCTATTGATTTACTTTCACTTCAACTTTCTCTCACCCGTCGACCTGTTTTCATCTTTGATCGCACTTTTCCAATTTCTTTCAAGCTTACACTGTCTTATTCCTTCGTAGTTATTATATACTCATCCCTCTATCTGCAAATAACCGGATAGGTAAGCTTTCTCTTTTTTTCCATTTCACACGTTCACAGACCTGAAGCTAAGCTTTAGAAGTTAGAACCAGAACACAAAGTGAAGAAAGGAACAACTGAACGAAGACACGCGGAGAAATAAATGTAATCGGAGTGTTAGTGGAGAATTGAGGTGTGACGTGGGTGGGTTAAATGTTCACTTAAGGTTTAGGAAAGACGCTCATCGCTGGTCGAGAAAACTCACAGATCGTTGTCGCTTATATGACGGAGGTGCTCAATCTGCCTGTGTGTCTCGTACGTTAAGAAGCCGAAGCTGAGAATATCGTAAGAAATTTGATGAAAAGATATTTTTTATCGTTTTCTCTTTAAATTATATTTTCATTTTATTACTAGGGAAAAATCATGTAGAATTACAAAATATATTTACGCGCGTGTACACACACACACACACACATACACACACACACACACACACACACACACACACACACACATACACACATGGGTGATCACCATGAGTGAGGAAGGTGACTGTTGACTCAAGGACTGGCTACACATTATGTATCAGGGACACTATTGACTCTACTCAACTCAAGATGGATTTCGTGTGGGCCACGCCACCTCCCATTATTGTACGAATCTCAGACCACACAACGCCTGCCACTCCGGTAATAGCATTAGGTCTATCATTAAGTATATCAGTGGCATTATATACCGGCGAGTGTGCTAATAAAGCACAATAACATGCGGTTTATGGAATTTTACTGAGAAGAAGTTTTCGCCTACCAGAATCTTCATCAATTCTTAAATATCTTCTTGAGAACGACAAAGGTGTCAACACAAGCCATCTACGTCTCCAGTGTAAACAACAAATATTGATCTACAGTTCTAAGGGGAGTGTTTTTTTTGTATTATTACCACCATTTGTAAATTGTAAATTAACGTAGGCCGCTCATGGTGTCTGGGTTATACAGGTCAGAGGGACTGGTGGAGGCACTGGTTGGCACATCATGATGCTTTCCAGGTTAAATGCTTCTTCAAATTTTAAATCAGAAGTTCCTTGTGGATAAAGACGCAACTATGAAGAACAGTTCATTGGGACAACGTTTCGCTCTACGTAAAGCTTTGTTGGGACAATGTTTCGCGCTTTTCGCAGGGTAGAGCTTTATTTCGACTACGTTTCCTGCTGCAGAGAGCTTTATTGGGACAATGTTTCGCTCTAAATAAAACTATCAAGAGTGAAATATCGTGCAAATTTGCTCTACGTCTTTTTTTTTTGTCTTTGTTTACATATTCGTCGACGTTACGCCCATCAACAAAGTGAAGGGCTTTTAATCCAAGGAATCAGAGATTCCTTGACCCAAAAAGCTGTAAAACCACAAAACAGGTTTAGTGTTTCCCCTTAATTACAATCAATTTTCCACGCCTGGCCTTGGGAGTGACGTTCAAATTATACGTGTAGCAAAAAATATATAATTGCCCTACCATTGGTTGAGAAAGATATGGAGAAATTATAGGTACGTGGTTATCCCTCGTCTCTCATCCTATGTATCCCCTTGTTCCCTATCCTCCCTCTCCCTACTCATAAGTCTACCCACTAATTTCCTTTCTCACTAATGCCTTGTTTCCCCCTGATGCTCCTAGTACCGTAGTCTTGTGTTGTGGGTCGTATCTCGGCGAGGACGTCGTATCTCGGCGAGGACGTCGTATCTCGGCGAGGACGTAGAAAAAGACGCCCCACTGGAGATAAATCACACTGGCTTTCTCTAATTATCCTGGGTTATTAACCCTCTGGGGATTACTAATCCGAATATATCCTTTTTTTTCCCTCTGTTCTCTTAGTTCCTCCATATTCTCTCGTAATTCCGTATATTTATCTTTGTTTCTTTGTTCCCATTCTTCACATATCTTAACAGTCTCCCCGTTCACCTTACTAACTTTTATCTTTTTGTTTCACTTTTTATTTTCTGTTTTCCCTACTTTTTTTTTCTCTCTCTCCCTCTTATGCTTCCTTGTTTATTATTTTATCCTTCTGTTCTCTTACTCTACCTCTTCCCAATCACTCCTACCACTAACACCCCCAATCTTCCTCCCATCGTTGTACGTATTGTCTTCCCGCTCTGTCTCTTCCCTCAGTGCCATCGTCTGGGGTCCGTCAGTGTCACAGTCTGAGACCCCTCAGGGCCACCATCTGGGTCCCCTCAGTGCTACAGTCTGGGGCCCTGAGGGGCCATAGTTTGGGGGCCCCTCAACGTTTAATTAAGATGGCTCTTAACTTATATAATGTTGCCGTGTCCGAACTGTGGCAGGGTCAGGGAGGTGCAAGTTGTAGCCAGCTGAGAATTTTGGCCAGTGGCGAAGAGGTTGTGTTGTGGGTAAAGAGAGAGAAGGAGATGATGAAGGAGATGGAAAGGAGAGGGAGAGCGAGATAGCCAGGGAGAGGGAGAGAGGAAAAGAGAAAGAATTTAACCCTTGTGTGTGTGTGTGTGTGTGTGTGTGTGTGTGTGTGTGTGTGTGTGTGTGTGTGTGTGTGTGTGTGTGTGTGTGTGTGTGTATGTGTGTGTGTGTGTGTGTGTATGTGTGTTTATGTATGTGTTTTAATTACCGGTTGTCAACGGCACTTGTTCATAGACACTTGGCTGAAATATGCATCTGGCGCTGCGTATTTCAAGACAGATCTGACATCTGTCGTACATAGGGTCATGATTGATTCTTTATCGAGATCTTTTTAAAGCTAATTATCAAACTCGCTAATCACTCATTTGCTGTAGAGGTTATGTGGTTCATATGCTCCTCTTGCAATATGCTCAACACTATGTTCTCGCTTTGGCCATTCTCCTTTAGTGAGTTGTGTAGCCTCTGTCACCTACCTGTGCTCACTTTCCTGTCTTTTTTCCCCTATCTCAATTTTCATAATTTTCCATTTGCTGGGGTTGAATTTCAGTTGCCGCTTGTCTGACCTATCCGCCAGTTTGTCAAGCTCCTCACACACTTCCTTGTCATTCTTAACGAGCTCTCCCCCTTCCCTCTTAAGTCTCATTGGTCAGTCTTTTACTGTCGTCTTCCTTCTGATGTGACTGTAGCTTCACCTCCTCACCATGACTGTTTTGGAAGTCTGGCCGTATCAGTATTTCTTTGTGGAATTGATATAGGCTTCTGAAGAAGGATCAGTACATGGACAAAGACACTAGTGTATATGACTAGCCGTTATGTGAACTACATTCTGCTCTAAACTGAATGTTTTCAAATCATCGGTGATCTGAAAAAGCTCTTTTTAGGAGAGAAACATTATTCACATAAATAATTTTCCTGCATACTTGTGTCATTGTCCAAATATATATCGGCGTTACGTGCTCCAACCGAGAAAAAAATCTTCTCTAATCCCATGTTGGTGTTCCGGACTAGAGCCTAGGCCCTTTACACTAATTTCTTTCATGTTATCGCTTTTTTTCCACTTTCCACCGAGATGAGTGTTAAGGGCCGCTTGCTGCTCTCCATCAACATTAACAATCAAGATGAGGGAATAAGTAGTGACGTAAATTGGCTGACAAGGCTCAGATTGGCAGACAAATTTTAAACAGAACACCAGAAATCTCCCGAACGGTTTGCTTAACTAACGTGATAGGGAAAACTGGCCGATACGGCCCAGTATCGACCAGTTGTATATATGAACAAGCAGTGAAGAGGATGACTTTATTTTAGACGATGTTTGGTCCAGGAAACGTCGGCTTGTTGCATCAGACACCTCGAAAGAGTGGAATTTAAGTGGTACGTCCCGTGGCTGTTTTCTTTTCGGGGTTTTCAGAACTTCTGCATTGGCCACTTTTCCGACCAAAACATTAAATGAGCTCGAAGTTTCCTTGTGTCCTGGAAATTTGTTTGCCGATGACAAAACACCACTGTCGCTTATCACCTCTGTCGCTTATCTAGATTGCAGTGATCTAAACACTGCCCCTCTATGGAACAACTCTTGGAAATCACACTCCCTGGAAAGGCGAGTAGTGAAAGGACATAAGATATGTACATAAATGAAAGATAAACTTAAAGCGAGATCATTTAGTCTGACGACGAAAGCTTCTGTTCATTTTGCTCATCACATTGTCTCATGTGCTAACATATAATTTTTTTATGTCTTATTACATGCCGACTAGCTCTTGTTCTTCTTTATTTCCTCTATTATCCATGGGGAAGTGGAAAAGAATCTTTCCTCCGTAAGCCATGCGTGTCGTATGAGGCGACTAAAATGCCGGGAGCAATGGGCTAGTAGCCCCTTCTCCTGTATACATTTACTAAAAAAAAAAAAAAGAATTTTTTTATAAAACTGGAATGTTTGAATGTGTGTGGATGTGGTGCAGATGATAAGAAAGAGATGATTGCTGATGTTATGAATGAAAAGAAGTTGGATGTCCTGGCCCTAAGCGAAACAAAGATGAAGGGGATAGGCGAGTTTCATTGGGGAGAAATAAATGGGATTACGTCAGGAGTATCTGATAGAGTTAGAGCTAAGGAAAGGGTAGCAATAATGTTGAAAGATCAGTTATGGAAGGAGAAGAGGAAATATAAATGTATAAATTCAAGGATTATATGGATCAAAATAAGGGTCGGATGCGAAAAGTGGGTCATAATAAGCGTGTATGCACCTGGAGAAGAGAGGAGTGTAGAGGAGAGAGAGAGAGAGAGAGATTTTGGGAGATGTTAAGCGAATGTATAGGAACTTTTGAACCAAGTGAGAGGGTAATTGTGGCAGGGGACCTAAGTGCTAAAGTAGGAGAAACATTTAGAGAGGGTGTGGTAAGTAAGTTTGGGGTGTCAGGTGTAAATGATAATGGGAGCCCTTTAATTGAACTTTCTATAGGAAGGGGTTTAGTTATAGGCAATACATATTTTAAGAAAAAGAGGATAAATAAGTATACAAGATATGATGTAGGGCATAATAACAGTAGTTTGTTAGACTACGTATTGGTAGATAAAAGACTGTTGAGTAGACTTCAGGATGTACATGTTTATAGAGGGGCCACAGATATATCAGATCACTTTTTAGTTGTAGCTACAGTTAGGTTAAAAGGTAGATGGGATACAAGGAAAATAAAAGCAGCAAGTAAGTGAGAGGTGAAGGTTTATAAACTAAAAGAGGAGGCAGTTAGGGTAAGATATAAACAACTATTGGAGGATAGATGGGCTAGTGAGAGTATAGGCAATGGGGTTGAAGATGTATAGGGTAGGTTTAAGAATGTAGCGTTAGAGTGTTCAGCAGAAGTTTGTGGTTATAGGAAAGTGGGTGCGGGAGGGAAGAAGAGCGATTCGTGGAATGATGATGTAAAGAGAATAGTTAGGGAGAAAAAGTTAAAATATGAGAGTTTTTTACAAAGTAGAAGTGATGCAAGGAGGGAAGAGTATATGGAGAGAAAAAGAGAGGTTAAGAGAGTGGTGAAGCAATGTAAAAAGAGAAAAAATGAGAGAGTGAGTGAGATGTTATCAACGAATTTTGTTGAAAATAAGAACAAGTTTTGGAGTGAGATTAATAAGTTGAGGAAGCCTAGGGAGCGAATGGATTTGACAGTTAAACATAGGAGAGGAGAGTTATAAATTGGAGAGTTAGAGGTATCGGGAAGATGGAGGGAATATTTTGAGGAATTGTTAAATGTTGATGAAGATATGGAAGCTGTGATTTCGTGTATAGGGCAAGGAGGAATAACATCTTGTAGGAACGAGGAAGAGCCAGTTGAAAGTGTAGGGAAAGTTCGTGGGGCAGTGGGTAAAATGGAAGGGGGTAAGGCCGCTGGGATTGATGGGATAAAGATAGAAATGTTAAAAGTAGGTGGTGATATAGTTTTGGAGTGGTTGGTGCTATTATTTAATAAATGTATGGAAGAGGGTAAGATACCTAGGGATTGGCATAGAGCATGCATAGTTCCTTTGTATAAAGGCAAAAGGAACAAAAGAGAGTGCAAAAATTATAGGGAAATAAGTCTGTTGAGTATACCTGGTAAAGTGTATGGTACAGTTATTATTGAAAGAATTAAGAGCAAGATGGAGAGTAGGATGGCAGATGAACAAGGGGGCTTTAGGAAAGGTAGGGGGTGTGTAGACCAAGAGTTTACAGTGAAACATATAGGTGAACAGTATTTAGAAAAGGGTAAAGAGGTTTTTGTGGCATTTATGAATTCGGAAAAGGCGTATCACAGAGGTGGATAGGGGGGGCAATGTGGCAGATGTTGCAGGTGTATGGAATAGGAGATAGGTTACTGAAAGTGAAGAGTTTATGCGAGGATAGTGAGGCTCAGGGTAGAGCATGTAGGAGAGAGAGAGATTATTTCCCAGTAAAAGTAGGCCTTAGACAAGGATGTGTGATGTCACAATGGTTGTTCAATATATTTATAGATGGGGTTGTAAGAGAAGTGAATGCGCGGGTGTTGGCGAGAGGTGTGGGGTTAAAAGATAAAGAATCTAACACAAAGTGGGAGTTGTCACAGCTGCTTTTTGCTGATGACACTGTGCTTTTGGGAGATTCTGAAGAGAAGCTGCAGAGGTTGGTGGATGAGTTTGGTAGGGTATGTAAAAGAAGGAAATTGAAAGTGAATATAGGAAAGAGTAAGGTGATGAGGATAACAAAAAGATTAGGTGATGAAAGATTGGATATCAGATTGGAGGGAGAGAGTATGGAGGAGGTGAATGTATTCAGATATTTAGGAGTGGACATGTCAGCAGATGTGTCAATGAAGGATGAGGTGAATCATAGAATTGATGAGTGCACTTAGGAGTCTGTGGAGACAAAGAACTTTGTCCAAGGAAGCAAAGAGGGAAATGTATGAGAGTATAGTTATACCAACACTCTTATATGGGTGTGAAGCATGGGTGGTGAATGTTGCAACAAGGAGAAGGCTGGAGGCAATGGAGATGTCATGTCTGAGATCAATGTGTGGTGTGAATATAATGCAGCGAATTCGTAGTGTGGAAATTAGGAGGAGGTGTGGGGATTACCAAGACTATTATCCAGAGGGCTGAGGAGGGGTTGTTAAGGTAGTTTGGACATGTAGAGAGGATGGAACAAAATAGAATGACTTCGAGAGTGTATAAATCTGTAGTGGAGGGAAAGCGGGGTAGGGGTCGGCCTAGGAAAGGTTGGAGGGAGGGGGTAAAGGAGGTTTTGTGTGCGAGGGGCTTGGACTTCCAGGAAGCATGCGTGAGCGTATTTGATAGGAGTCAATGGAGACAAATGGTTTTTAATACTTGACGTGCTGTTGGAGTGGAAGCAAAGTAACATTTATGAAGGGATTCAGGGAAACCGGCAGGCCGGACTTGAGTCCTGGAGATGGGAAGTACAGTGCCGGCACTCTGAAGGAGGGATGTTAAATGTTGCAGTTTTATAACTGTAGTGTAAAGCATGCCTTTGGCAAGACAGTGATGGAGTGAATGATGATGAAAGTTTTTCTTTTTCGGGCCACCCTACCTTGGTGGGAAACGGCCGATGTGTTATTAAAAAATAAATAATACATGCCGACTAGTCCTACTAATAATACTACTTCTGCTGTTGTTGCTGCTGCTACTACAACTAATCTAATAATTATTATAATAATATTAGAAGTAGTAGCAGTAGTATTAGTATTACTACTAATAATAATAATAAGAATAATAAGAATAATAATAACAATAATATTACTACTACTACTACTACTACTACTACTACTACTACTACTACCACTACCACTACCACTAATACACCACCTCCTCAATATTGGTTGAGACGCTTGTCATACTGGCCCGTTAAGTAACTAGCGAAGCGACCCTGACGATGAAATGTTAATCAAGTGATAATTAACTTGTTAAGCTTAGAGGCTCGTCGATGAGAGATGGGGAGAGGGGGTGACTAGTGGGGTGCAGGGGTGAAAGATGGGAGAGGGGTGACTAGTGGGGTGCAGGGGATGAAAGACGGGGAGAGGGGTGACTAGTGGGGTGCAGGGGATGAAAGAGAGGGTGACTAGTTGGGTGCAGGGGATGAACTGGAGAAGGAGGGGAAAGTTTGGGAGGAGACAGAGAGGGACTGACGGGAGGAGACAGCGAGCGAAGGAGGGAAGAAGGGAAGGGATGGAAGGAAATAGGAAGATAAAGAAGGATAGGAGGGAAGGTGGGCAGTAAAGAGGAGGGAGGGTGATAATGGGGAAAGGGAAAGCAGGAAGGGGTAGGGCTAGGAGGTTGGAGGAAGAGGGCAAGGAGTGGAGACTGAAGGGTTACTTGGAAATAGTGATATTTGATAATAATGGAAAAAAAAAAAAATATAATTTTAATATTATGGTATGATGAAAAAAAGTAAATTTATAAGGGATTCAAAATGCTAAGGCGGATTAAGTCCTGAGATAATAATGCGCATCGAAGGAGTGATTTAAATGTTGCAGTTTATAACTGTGTTGCATGTTTTTGGCAGACGTGATGGGTAATGATGATAAAGTTCTTTCGCACCCCGGTGACCATATTATTCAAAAATAAAAATTGGACATATCCGACAATACTATTGCTGTTGTTGCACAATCAACTAATCTATATTATTATATAATATTGGTAGGCAAGTTAGTATCTACTAACTTTAAGAATAAAGAAAACAATAATATTACTAACTTATACTATGACTACACTACTACATACTATACCTCTCAAAGTAGAGTTGCAACTAATAATGGAGGACCGAGATGAGAGTTAATCAAGTGATATTATAGTTACTTAGAGGTGTCGATGAAGATGGAGAGGGTGACTAGGGGGTGAGGTGAAAATGGAATGACTTGGGTGCAGTGATGAAAACGGGGAAGTGACTTTGGGTAGGATGAAAAGAGGGGACTCAGTTGGGAGTGTTGAACTGGAGAAGGAGGGAAAGTTTGGGAGGAGACGAGGGGACTGATGGAGGAGACAGCAGGAGGAGGAAGAAGGGGGATGGAAGTGTTGAATTGGAAGATAAAGAAGAAGAAAGTGTGATAGGCAGTCAAAGGAATTGAGGTGATGAACTAAGGGAAAGCCAGAATGGTAGAGGAGATTGTTGGAATTGGCGGAATTTGAGACTTGGGTTGTTCAGGTTATCATTTTACTCATGTGCAAATATTGATTGATTCACACTTATTGTATATATACTATATACTATAATTATCACTACTACTAACCAACTATTATTCCTAAATCTGTAGGTATAAATGCTACGTTATAAAACGCTTGTAACACTAATGAGTTCAATTTTTCTCTCGGAGGCGGCTTGCCACAATATGTACTTAGTTCACATTTGTGTCTGGTTGGCCACATGTATCTATCACAGCCTGGTTGATCTGGCTGACAAGGAATGGGGGGGGGAAGATTCAAACCTCATTTTGAATTCCCGTTATCAAATACTTCATGTTACTGTTGTTGTTTTCTGCCATGGAAAATCATCTTGAGTTTTGCAGCAATGAAGCTCTCAAAGACTGGCTCTCAAAGACTGGCTCTCAAAGACTGGCTCTCAAAGACTGGCTCTCAAAGACTGGCTCTCAAAGACTGGCTCTCAAAGTCTGGCTCTCAAAGACTGGCTCTCAAAGACTGGATCTCAAAGACTGGCTCTCAAAGACTGGCTCTCAAAGTCTGGCTCTCAAAGACTGGCTCTCAAAGACTGGCTCTCAAAGACTGGCTCTCAAAGACTGGCTCTCAAAGACTGGCTCTCAAAGACTGGCTCTCAAAGTCTGGCTCTCAAAGACTGGCTCTCAAAGTCTGGCTCTCAAAGACTGGCTCTCAAAGACTGGCTCTCAAAGACTGGCTCTCAAAGACTGGATCAGAGCTTCTTAAAAAACGCGTCAGTGCTTCAGTAATTGCGTCCTTGACTTATTATCACGTGTTTAGTGTCCGTGGTAGAGCACCTGGTAGTGTCCGTGGTAGAGTACCTGCTTTAGTGTCCGTGGTAGGACATTTGGTTTAGTGTCCGTGGTACAGCACCGGGTTTAGTGTCCGTGGTACAGCACCGGGTTTAGTATCCGTGGTACAGCACCTGGTTTAGTGTCCGTGGTACAGCACCTGGTTTAGTGTCCGTGGTACAGCACCTGGTTTAGTGTCCGTGGTACAGCACCTGGTTTAGTGTCCGTGGTACAGCACCTGGTTTAGTGTCCGTGGTACAGCACCTGGTTTAGTGTCCGTGGTACAGCACCTGGTTTAGTGTCCGTGGTACAGCACCTGGTTTAGTGTCCGTGGTACAGCACCGGGTTTAGTGTCCGTGGTACAGCACCGGGTTTAGTGTCCGTGGTACAGCACCGGGTTTAGTATCCGTGGTACAGCACCTGGTTTAGTGTCCGTGGTACAGCACCTGGTTTAGTGTCCGTGGTACAGCACCTGGTTCCCGAGACAGGATGTGTTTCTCCACTCAGTAAACACATAACACTCATTTTTTTTGGTTGAGGTAAGGTTATTATGGGAGTAGACATGCCATTAAACTGGGAGATCAATTTCCCTATGCCATTTGCCCCGAGAAAAGAAAAGAGATTTGGTGGGCTACTGGTATCGCCGGGAAATTGGCTGGGCGGTTAATTGGGTTTAATTTTAATTACTCTTTATTGGGCAAGAAACTATATTGGGGGAAGGGGGGGTGAGGACATTTTGATGTGCTTCTATATTATAGATTGGAACACTATGATTTTTTTTTTTTAATCCTGTGACTTTTGCCGTAATTTTCGTAGTTTTCGTTATCATGACTGTTTTAATGAGAGTCTAAAGTCAGTATTAATATTTGCGAGCGAATGTTTATCACTCTCTCCTAGGCCACGAACGACGCCGCTTCACATCTCAATTCCTCACTTCACTTAAGGAACTACGGCTTTCTGACTGGTTAGTTTTGCCTAAAATGGTAAGGCTATAGTGTTACTTGCTCCATAATAGGTATATTAAAGCCTATCGGCTACAAAAAGCTCATTGAGGCTAAATGTAGCAGGTTCACCACCAGTCAGGTATACTTTATTACCTAAAGTAAGAATTAAAGTAAACTCTCCACATATATATACACTGAGAGACATACATCTTACGGTGTATAAAACCAGTGCTTGGTACTCTAGTTGGTAGTGTAATAATGGTTGTGCAGCAGTTTGGTGGCTACGCTGGTGTTTTTCATCTGTCGCATTCTTAATTATTTTATTTCTGGTAGGGTAGCCAAGGCACAGCCAATGAATAACTGTGGGCTGATGTTTGTTCAGGTTCGTGCTGGCGCTGTGAGTCCGTTTCTTACCACGATTCTTATTTTGATGTATAAGAACATAAGAGGAGAGGAGCCCTGCAGCGACGGGCGCGGTGCTGTTCACTTGCATTCAGAAAGAGAACTAGCGTGGGGTCCCCAGCATAACTTTGGAAGGTAAGTTGAGCTAATGTATTATGATGAAGAATAGTGTAACTAGAGACTTCTCCCTGTAGGGTGAGGTTTCCTGGGGTTTTATACGTGGTGTCATGTGGCTGAAAATTAATTCTGCCCTGACTACTTGGAAGATATGCTTCAATCCAGGCCAGGAAAGGGTCTTGAATTCCCTGTCTTACTAACAAAAAAATAAGGTTGGCAGTACTACTGGCAGACTCGAAATTATTTCAAAAGTCAAAAAATACTAATTCACAAGAATTTTTTTTTCATGTTCCGACCTGCCTGGGCAGCGCTGTAGTGCTTTCAGATGTTTCCAGATATCGTGTGAAGCAAAAGATATGTTCGTGGAGGGAACTAAGTTCGTGAATCTGATTAATTGTTCGAAGTTCTGGCTGCATGAGGAGTGAACATTAAGAGACATAATCACAACATACCAAATACTCTGGTGGGTAAAATAAAAAAGTAGACAGATACAGTCAGACACAGGAGGATCACAGAGTACACTTGTAGAAACTAAATGCCTAAATAGTCCAAAGACATACACACAAATCCTCACTGTAAAGATAGTGAGAAAGTGTCTTTATCTAGAGGGAGAGGTGTTGGAGGTGTGTGTGTGTAACAAAACTTTTGAAGAATAAAATACCGCCCTAGGCTTCACCACCGCCTGATGGCCTCACTCGTCCACTTCCTACAATCACTTCTTTCCCATTCCCTAACTACCGCTCCTACGCGCCGCCCCCCCCCCTCCTCCACCATCACCATTTTCCTTCCTTTACTGCCTCTCTTCCCAATCCATTCCATAGCAAAATGTTCCACCATCTCCGCCATCACCTAATTCTGGTTCGCCGACCACCGCCCCCACGACCCACCCTTAAGTGTTGGACTACAACCCCCATCACCACCCATCACCACATATCACCACACATCACCTAATAATGTCAACTCGGTTGAAAAGAAATGGTTAAAGGCACCATAGCTGCCCAATCCATAGTGGAAAGCATGATTATATCCATATCGTCCTACCAAAGTCTCACAGCTCAAACTGAATGACAAGGTGGCAGATCTGTCCTGGGATCAGAAGTACTATACTTGTATAGGATTTGCAAAGGAGTGATCATAGGTGCGGTTGATGATGATTTGGCTGCTCTTGAACCAAGTCCACCGTATATTTAAACCTATAAAAGAAGATGTGATTTATTTGATGACAGAAAAGTTAAAACAATTGTGCTATAGAGGGCGATTACATCGAGGTCGGCGGCTCCTTTGATTTCAAGTACGAAATTCGTCCTGCGTTATGGAATATGACAGGAAAACATAGTTACCGTTTATTCCTACAGTGTAATTGTTACATAGAGTAGGGTAACAGCAGCACACTGTTGATGTATCCGTTTTTGTTAGTAAAACAATATCTTCTGTTCCCCTCCACCAAGCATGATTTACCCCCCCCTTACCTGGTTACCCATCACCCCTACCACCTTTATGTCCTTCCCCAGGGAGAGAGAGTGTCAACATGTCACCCCTGCACCTTGATACAAGATGAAGAGGGAGGTCAACACACCATCAGAGGTCACTTCTGCACCAGATGGAGAGGGAGGTCAACAGACCATCAGGGGTCACTCCTACACCAAATGGAGAGGGAGGTCAACAAACCATCAGAGGTCACTCCTACACCAATGGAGAGGGAGGTCAGCAGACTATTAGGGGTCACTCCTACACCAGATGGAAAGGGAGGTCAACAAACCATCAGATGTCACTCCTGCACCAGATGGAGAAGGTCAATAGATCATCAGGGGTCACTCCTGCACAAGATGGAGAAGGTCAACAGACCATCAGGGGTCACTCCTGCACCAGATGGAGAGGGAGGTCAACAGATCATCAGGGGTCACTCCTGCACCGAGACACCAGGAAAAGGGACGAGGCTCAACCTGACTTTATAGACGCTCTCCAACATGAATTTGATGTCGCCTCCATCAAAGTTTTAATTACTCTGAGAGACAACAAGACCGCTCACTGCTGTCTGCCAGGGCCGCTCCACACACCTCTTGTCTGACTCCTGCCTCACTTTTCTTTTTGTTTTCCTGCCTTACTCTCACAATTTCCTCTCTCCTTTCTCTCTTCATGTTGCTTTCCCTCTTGTTCCCTCCCCCCCCCTTTCTTGTCTCTCTTTTATTTTCCATCCTTTCCTGTTCTTATATGCACTGGTTTTCCGCATTTTTTTTTCTTTCGTTCATTCCTTCCTTTCTGAGTTCCTTCCGTAATTCCTTCCTTATGTCCTTTCTTCCCTATATTTTTGTCTTTCCTCTCTTTCTTCTCTCATTAGACCTTTTTGTTCTCTCTCTCTCTCTCTCTCTCTCTCTCTCTCTCTCTCTCTCTCTCTCTCTCTCTGGATCTCTCGTTTGATTCTTTTTCTTTTTTTACGTACCTTTTCTTGTCGTTTCTCCCTGTCTCTTTAATTAATATCACCGTCTGATTCCTCTTACTTCTTTCTCCTCACACTATCAACTTTCCTCCCCGCCTTTAGCCTGAAGATCGTGGCTGTATGTGCTCACTTATATGTGGTTGTAGGGGTCGATTCACCGCTCCTGGCCCCACCTCTTCACTGGTAGCTACTACGTCCTCTTTCTCCCGGCTCCAAGAGCTTTATCGCACTTTTCTTAAAGTTATGTATGGATCCTGCCTCTACTACTTCACTCTCCAGATTATTACACTTCATGACAATTCTAAAGCTGATTAAATACTTCCTAACATCACTGTGACTCATCTGAGTTTTTAACTTCTAACTGTGCCCTCTTGGTCCTATTTCCCATCTCTGAAACATTCTGTCCCTTTTCACCTTGTCAATTTCTCTCAGTATTTTGTACGTTGTTATCATATATATCCCCTAGTCCTCCTGTCCTCCAGTGTCATCAGGTGAGTTTCCTTAACCTCTCCTCATAGGACACCCCTTAGCTCTGCCCTTTCTCAAATTTCTTGATATACTTGACCAGCTGTGGGTTCCATACTTTTGCGCGCGCGCGCGTGTGTGTGTGTGTGTGTGTGTATGTGTGTACTCAACTAAAAGTGGTTGCAGGGATCGATTCATAGCTCCTGGCCCCTGTGTGTGTGTGTGTGTATTCACCTAGTACTCACCTAGTTGTGGTTGCAGGTGTCGAGTCACAGCCCCTGGCCCCGTGTGTGCGTGTGTGTGTGTGTCAAATATTTTGAACATAATTAGGTAACCTAACATAACATAACCAAACCTAACCTAATCAAAACTAATCTAACCTAACCCAACTGAAAAACATAGAAAAGAATATTTGTATGTTGACATGAAACATTAAGAAATTAACGCTGGGAACACTAAAAATTAACGAAATAAAAAACGAAGATAAATTGAGTTACTTGTTGTGCATCCTTCCTCTGCCAGTCTCCAGAGCTTAATCAGACGAGTTCTCACCAATAGACAACTTGTAAGGGATTAAATGAACACAACTGGCACTCGGAAACCCGTCCAGGGCTGAAGTAGGGGATCTGATTAACCCAATGGATGATCAATGTATATGTAGGTCTCGTGGCCGTCGGCATCAACAGCCTGGTTGACCAGGCAGTTAACAAGAAAGTCTGGTCTCAGGAGGCGAGGTTGCGAGGGTAGAAGAGTCCTCGAAACTGGTAAGAGGTATGTCAAAGGTTTCACTTGCGGATATGAGAAAAGTTCCTAGCTGAAAAATGCACAAAAATTTAAATTTATATTACCATTGCAAGACACAAGATTTTGATGTATAAATTTTTATTTTGCTCATGCAAAAAGTATGTAAAGGAAGAGGCTTTACTCGGATTATTAATCCTGAAGTTTAGTAACCCAGAATAACCCAAGAAAGACAATTAGTGTGGCTTATTCTCACTGGAAATAAGCCGCCCACAGCAGTCTGCTGTTAATCAGGTACCTACCTACTGCTAGGTGAACAAGGACAACAGTTGTAAGAAAACTTGTCCACTGCCTCCACCCCAGGATCAAACCCGCGCCCTTCGGTTATCAGTTGAAAGCGCTACCAATGAGATAAGGGACAAAGTAAACAATATATTGGGTAAACTCGTGCAAAAATCGACCACAACTTGACCAACATACAAGACTTAGTGAAATAAAAACACTGACCTCAGACCTGACATTTAGCGTAAAGGCAAAATAAATTGTATTTTATTTTATCTATCAATGCTGTCAACTTTTCGGAAGACAATGGGGGATGATACGAGTTACGTGACGGGAAAGGGACACGGAGAGGGACCCGGTGACATCCAGGGAAAAGAACACAAGAAGACAAGTGAGAGACATAGACAGGGAAAGTCCACAGACAAAGTACCCATGGATCGACGCGTGAACATTGATAAAATACATGGGGGGGGGAGGATAGGGTGTATAGACGGGAAAAGAGAAGGAAAGGGGGGACGTAGGCTAGGAAAGTACATACATGAGAAGGAACACGAAAGAAACAGAGGGAGAAAGTACAAAGGGAGACATAGACAGTGTAAAGACTCGAGGAACATAGTCAGGGAGAGACAGGTGGGACACATACACGGATGGGACATATAGACGGGTGTTAGGGGCCCACGATGTTTCTCTCATTAGTATGCATGAGGTCGTTGTTGTCAATAATAGACAAAGTACAAGGGTGGATTTAAACGCTGTGTGTGAGATAGAGAGAGAGAGAGAGAGAGAGAGAGAGAGAGAGAGAGAGAGAGAGAGAGAGAGAGAGAGAGAGAGAGAGAGAGAGAGTGTTAGAGAAAACATGTGGCTATATTGGCTATATTGTGTTGTTAGCTAAAGAGGAAAATATAATCTAGAACGTGAGGGGGAAAAATGCACACTGCTATAATTAATTTTCAATTATTTGTTTAAAACTGATTTCAGGATTAGAAGCATGATTTATGCAAATGTAAACATTTATGTATGTGTGCGTGTTTGTGTGAGTGAGTGTGTGTGTGTGTCTCTGTGTGAGTGTGTACTCACCTAGTTGTTGTTGCAGGGGTCGATTCATAGCTCCTGGCCCCCGCCTCTTCACTGGCCGCTACTGGGTCACTCTCCCTGCGCCATGAGCTTTATCATACCTCTCCTTAAAGCTGTGTATGGAACCTGCCTCCACTACAGTGTGTGTGTGTGTGTGTGTGAACTCACCTAGTTGTGGTTGCAGGAGTCGATTCACAGCTCCTGGCCCCCCCTCTTCACTGGTCGCTACTAGATCACTCTTCCTGCTCCATGAGCTTTATCATACCTCTTCTTAAAGCTATGTATGGATCCTGCCTCCACTACATCACTTCCCGGACTATTCCACTTCCTGACAACTCTGTGACTGAAGAAATACTTCCTAACATCCCTGTGATTCATCTGTCTTAGTTCAAGACTTTTACCAGTTTGACCATAATAAACTTTATCACATATTTTACAGGGAATCTTATAGACACATCCGTCAGCATTTTGGGGGGAATTTTTTATCAAAAGTCTTTTTACTGTATCAAGATTTTTAAATACAACTTTGATATTAAAATTCTTAAGAAAGGAAGGCATATCAACCAAGTTTTCATGGTAAGGGAGAACCAACATATTTTTGGTTGAATAAGGTTAGTTTCCTTTTATAGTTCCTTGATAATGTGAGTAGTCACGAAAGCGCTTGGAATTCCTCTATTTTTTCATAGTGGTGTCTTGCATTATATATATATATATATATATATATATATATATATATATATATATATATATATATATATATATATATATATATATATATATATATATTTTTTTTTTTTTTTTTTTATTAACACATCGGCCGATTCCCACCAAGGCAGGGTGGCCCGAAAAAGAAAAACTTTCATCATCATTCACTCCATCACTGTCTTGCCAGAAGGGTGCTTTACACTACAGTTATAAAACTGCAACATTAACACCCTCCTTTAGAGTGCCGGCACTGTACTTCCCATCTCCAGAACTCAAGTCCGGCCTGCCGGTTTCCTGAATCCCTTCATAAATGTTACTTTGCTCACACTCCAACAGCACGTCAAGTATTAAAAACCATATGCCTCCATTCACTCCTATCAAATACGCTCACACATGCTTGCTGGAAGTCCAAGCCCTCGCACACAAAACTTCCTTTACCCCTCCCTCCAACCTTTCCTAGGCCGACCCCTACCCCGCCTTCCCTCCACTACAGATTTATACACTCTCGAAGTCACTCTGTCTCGTTCCATTCTCTCTACATGTCCAAACCACCTCAACAACCCCTCCTCAGCTCTCTGGACAATCGTTTTGGTAATCCCGCACCTCCTCCTAATTTCCAAACTCCGAATTCTCTGCATTATATTCACACCACACATTGACCTCAGACATGACATCTCCACTGCCTCCAGCCTTCTCCTCGTTGCAACATCTTATATATATATATATATATATATATATATATATATATATATATATATATATATATATATATATATATATATAAAAATATATATATACATACATATATATATGATGAGAAGGGATGAGGTGAAATAGGGTAGGGCAGCTTTGGTTGGTGTCAGGTGATGGCAGGAGCCAGACTGAGCAGTAACTTGATTGCTAAATGCTTGGAAACGCTGAAGCCGTCAAATTTTTGCGAGGATGGTGTTCGAGACTGCTATTGAAACGGCATTCAAGCATTTTTTTTTCTAAATCACTCTCACGAATAACCAGTTCAGCTTCATCCCACTTCATGAGGTGTCCCTTGGTGCTTCTGTGGTGTTAGGCGTTGTTAAGATCATCACGGCATCAAGCATGCTGATGTTCATAGACTCTCAGTTCAAGGAACCTCGCAGTTTCACTTACATATTTCTTGTCACACCTCTCACAGGGTATGACAGACTCCTGCATTGGTGACTGGGTCCTCCTTCTCTGCCTCTTACTAGCTGTTGTGAGTTGGTAACCAGAAATACTAACGACAACGTTAGTATTTCCGATTACCAGTTTCTGACTGGTAGCACAATGTATCAGATAAGCCCCTTAGTTAACTATTTGTTTCTTAATCCTGGAGTCTACCTGGAGAGAATTCCAGGGGTCACTGTCTGTTACGTTTGATGGGTTGTGGTTATGTGGGGTCCCCATGAGATCGCAAATATTTATTTGCATGTTGTAAAGCTGTTTTAACTATGATAGCAAAGCACACCTTTTTTTTAATTTATTCTCATATTTTGTTAAATATTTATTTATGAAAAATCTATTCGACAACTTGCCGGCAGTTACAATCAGTTGTACATCTGACTCTAACATTAAGATTTTGTGTCCACTAGTGCCATAGCTAACAGAAGCAAGGGCCCCTTAAATGTTCTGCATAAAGACCCCTGGACTTCAAAATCTGCTACTGTGGGTCGCATCCTGGGGAAAAGGATTAAAGGATCCCAGTGGAAACAGGACAGATAGTCTGATGAGATCCTGACCTTATTGGGTTATCCTGGGTTACCTACCTTCTGGGTTAATAATCTTAGCAAACTCTTGTTCATTTTATTCACAGTTAGCCGACTGTTAAGTAAGCAAATAAGTAGGTAAGTTTATTCATGTACAGGTATTTCTAAATAGTTACATACATTATCATACATAGCAGCATATGTGAAGATTACCTAGGATAATACAAAAAAGTCAGACAAAGTGACTTATTTCCATTGGGGTCCCGTTGTGGGTCGCACACGGATCTATACCTTAGATAGAGTTTGACTTTGAAATAAGTTGAGGTAAAGTAATAACCTGTAAATTCAAGTGAGTAAAAACATCTCCAAGGATTAATAAACCTGGTGGCTAAAGCTCTCGCTTCACACGGCGAGGGTCTGCGTTCGATTCCCAGCGCGGGTAGAAACATTGGGCGTATTTCATTACACCGGTTGTCTATGTTCACCCATCAGTAAAATGGGTACCTAGGAGTTAGTCGACAGGTGTGGGTCGCATCCTTAGGTAAGGTTCGTCAGGAAACAGGACAAGTGTTTCCTGACGCGGGTCTTAGTCAGATGATGACCCGCCGTTGGAGCTTTTGCTCATCATCCTGGGACAAGGAACTAATTTGCCCGAAATGCTCTTCATAACAAGGGGCTTTCTATATAGTAGTGTGTCATTGATGTCAGCTAGGCCTGTATACCATGTACATGTACTTGTAGTGAATAAAGATTTCATTATTATTATTATTTATTATTATTATAAAGGTTGTATTTTTATTCACATTAATAAATAAAGAAGTTACCCTTAAGAATTTTCATAGAAATCATAGATTCCTAAATTCGTAGAAAACTAGACCTGAATTTAAGACAGTAACTAAAATATATTATCAAATTAGTATTTCGAAGCACGAATATGTATAGTGTGCATAATGCCGAGTTTAGATATAATTATGTACATTACAGACGCAAATTAATTTCACACAGTACTCCTATATTTTTCTGTATATTATAATAAAATGTATACACCATTATAGTGGGTGCATAATACTAATATACGTACTAGTATTATGCTCTTCTTTTTTGTTCTTGAAGGTATGTGGAGTTTACCTGGAGGGTTCTCCTCCTCCTGACTGAAACTGTATGTAGTGGTCAGTCATTCGAAGATCTGACAGAGGAAAACGGAAAAATGCTGAGTGGGTTAACTTACGTAGACGACGATAGATTAGGGCAGTATTCTTCAACTTTTTTTTTTTTAGTGGGTCACTCTTGGAAAGAAAGGTTAAGTAAGTTTATTTAAGCACAGGTACTCATAAATACAGTTATCATACATAATGTAAATTACCTAGGATAACCCCAAAAAATCCATTGGGGTCCTTGAATTTTACTGGGGTTCTTCTCACGAGCTGGGGTACCTCCATTATGTGGCCAGCCAACATGCAATAGGCAGGCATTTGTCATCTACTGCCGCCGCTTTTAGTAAGTCCACCACTGTCTTTGTTGCAAAAAAAAAAATAACTGTGGGTATTCGTAGTTCAATTGATAAAGATCTCGGCTCACACACTGAGGGACCGGAATTCGATCTCTGGCCGAGTAGGAATTCTGAGTGTGTCCCTTACACCTGTTGTTCCTGTTCACCTATAGGAGTAAGTAGGTACCTGATAATGATATGAATGTTGAGATAAAACTTTTGACTTGGGGATGAGGAAAAAGATGTGCATATTTTTAAAGCCAGATATTACATAGCTTCGTGCAAATTTCACCTCCAGGAAGGTGCCTTGATGCTGGTGAGGGGCTCTTAATCCAAGGAAACGATGTACTTTCCCCTTCCTTGGATCTAACCTGATTATCTCCCATTATCTAGGCGCTGTATGACCCCTACGGGCTTAGCTCTTTCCCTTGATTATATTAATAATAATTATAATTCAGTGGGGTTTGTGTATTGTGAGTCTCAAGCTCCTCAATTATAAACTAGATATTTGTATATATTTATTTATTGTTAGGTAATGTTTTTTATATGTAAAAAAAAAAGATCATGTGCAGCACATTCAGATTCAGATTATTTTATTTTATCTGTAAAGATTACAATGTGTGGTTTACATTTATAAGACAATAATTACAAAGATGGCCATTAGCATGCCTAGCATACTTGGGCATGCTAGGCATTTCGGGCAGACTAATACTAGTTTTTAATCTACATTACAAATTACAAATGAATACAAATTTCAAATGATTAAATAGATTATAATAGTGAAGTAGTTCAGAATATTTAGATTGTATTACAAATTACAAATGAATACAAATTTCAAATGATTAACTAGGTTTACAATATAGTGAGTTAGTTCAGAATACATATTTAGATTGTAAAATTTCAAATGATTACAAATTTCAAATGATTAATTAGATTTAAAATAGTGAGGTATTTCAGAATATTTAGATTGTAAAATTAGTACTATTGAGAATGGTTTTGTCATGGCTTGTTACATAGTTTCTATTAAAGCTCCTATATTGGAGTATATCAGGCAAACTTAAAACTAGTTTGAGATTTATTAGACAATAGCTATATTCGGGATTTTGTGTTTACTGTCCTTTGGGTCAGTGTTGGTGTAGATGAGGAGGATGTATGTGTGTGCGTGAATCGGTGGTTCGTGTATTTAGGTGGTGGGGTGTGTTAGTGAGATAAAAATTTTTTATGAAAATAAAGATTAAAATGCCCAATAAAAAGGCACAGTAAAATGTATTTTCACTCGTGTCAGGGGTCTAACCCGAGAGATAAAAGGCGAAGAAGCTAACAGAAACGACCCATACGCGTTTAGCGCTATCCCGTGTTTAGTAAAAAGAAATATAAAAAAATGGAGAGTGGAAATAATTAAAAAAAAAATGCACGGTGAACTATTTGTTTGTGGAAATAAGTCGCATCATCTGACTTTTTGGGGGTTACCTTGGGTAATTTACACATATGTTACTATGTATGATTGCACATATATGTACCTGTACCTAAATAAACTTATGTATGAAGTGTATGAAGCAGTGTGTGGCAGCCCAGGCCGGCGCCGCCCTCAGAACCACATCACTTGTACTTGAGGGGGGAAAAAGAAAAACACGTATTTTTTTTTATTTGGGCTCTCTAAGCACAATTAAAAATGCACAATAAAACATTGGTGTCAAGATATACATTTCATACATCAGGAGGAATGCTCTGTATATTATAAGTTAGCAGTGATTGTTGATGGTAGGAGTGTGTAGCAGCTGTTGTGGTGGTGACCCTCAGAAGCAGTGATCAGCTGGGCCGGGACATACGGTAATATTCTGTTATTACTGTTGTTGAAGAACAAGCTGGGGGCTGAAGAACAAGCATGGGCTACAAGGACCACCCTGATGGGCAGGCGTGCTTCCAGAAGGTGTTTGAAGCCACAAAATATACTGGAGCTGTCGGTAAGTTGCTCAGATGTTTGTTGTTTGACTTCCATCAAGGAAGGTGCCTTGATGCCGGTGAAGGGGCTCTTGATCCAAAGAACATTGACTTTACTTCCCCTTTCTTGAATCAAACCTGATTGCCCCCATTTCCCCAGGCGTTGTGTAAGCCGTACGGGTTTACAGCTCCTCCCTGTTTAATAAACATTCCCCTTAAGGGAAGTTCCTTGATGACGAAGAGGGGAGAGCTCTTGATCCAAGGAATTGGACATGCTTCTCTATTTCTTTGCATGGAGGTGGATTACCCCCCCATTCCCCACGCACTGTATGAACCTTGTGGGGTTAGCACTAAGGACCCCAATGGAAATAAGTCACTGACTTTTTTGGGTTACCTGGAGTTTACCTGAAGAGAGTTCCGGGGGTCAACGCCCCCGCGGCCCGGTCTGTGACCAGGCCTCATGGTGGATCAGGGCCTGATCAACCAGGCTGTTACTGCTGGCCGCACGCAGTCCAACGTACGAACCACAGCCTGGCTGGTTAGGTACCGACTTCAGGTGCCTGTCCAGTGCCTGCTTGAAGACAGCCAGGGTTCTCTACACATATGCTATGTAAGATAATCTATGTACGTAACTATTTGTGTATACGTACCTGAATAAACTTGCTTCTCTGTATATTCCTAAGGCGGTGCTAAACCCATAAGTCATACTACGTCTGGGGAATGGTAGGCAATCAGGCTTAATCTGAGGAATGGGAGGGATAGCTCCAATTTCTAGGATCAAGATCCCTGGGCCAGCATTAGGGCACCCTCCTTGACACACAAAGAACTTCATTTATATAATCTTTTAGTGTAAAGCATTTTAAGCTGTAGTCTGAACATGCCCAAATGCTATTCGTAATACAGGTGTTTAAAATAATTATTATTAATTTACAGTAGCTATACAGTAATGTTTTCAAAATAAAAATTGTAGTTGGATTTTTTCAGTTTTAATTAACCCCTTGAGGTTAATCTGATTAATAATACATAATAATCTTTATTTCTACAAGTACATGTACAAGGTATACAGTCCTAGCTGGCATCAATGAACTACTACTACATAGAAAGCCGCTTGTTATGCAGAGTATTTCAGGCAAATTAGGTCAGTTTTGTCCCAGGATGTGACCTGTTTAGGTCAATGCTCGTAACACGTAACACGCTCCTCAGTGCATAGTTTATAGCAATCTGATCTATGCCGCCCTGGCGTGCCCAAACTTCTACTGGAAGCAATGCAGAATGCTTAATTTCTTGCTATGTCTCGATCACTGAGAGTCTAATATTGTCCCACATGTGAATAAAGTGAGGTAGGAGTTTTCCTGTACCTTTCCTGTCGCAGTACAGAGATTAATTACTCTACAGTGGACCCCCGCCTAACGAACACCCCGGAAATCGTACAATTATGTAAGTATAATATTGTAAGTGCTTTTGTAAGTGTATTTTTGGGGGTCTGAAATGGACTAACCTACTTGACATTATTTCTTAAGGGAGTAAATTCGTTCGGTAATGGCACTTGAGCAGGCTTCTGGAATGAATTTTGTTCGTTAGTTAGGGGTCCACTGTAGTTACTTTGTCAGTAGTAGTACTTATGTTCAGTAGTAGTAGTACAGTGGACCCTCGGAAATCGAACATAATCTGTTCCAGGAGCTTGTTCTTAACTCGAAATGTTCGAAAATCGAATTGATATTTCCCATAAGAAATAATGGAAATACAATTAATCCATTCCAGAAACCCAAAAATATTAAAAAATAATACATTTTAATGACATTATTTATAGTTCTACATACACAAAAGAATTACTTACTACTAAAGATACAGTGGACCCTCGGTTTACAATAGTCTCCAAACTCGCCCTTTTATGTAAGTTTATTTTTGTAAGTGCTTTTGTAAGTGTAATTTTGGGGGTCTAAAAGGACTAATCTAATTTCATTATTCCTTATGGGAATAAATTTGTTCAGTAATGGCACTTGAACAGCATTCTTGAACGAAAAAATGACGTAATCCGGGGGTCCACTATATATTAAATAAATGCATGTATGGTAGAGTTATTATTGAAAGAATTAAGAGTAAGACAGAAAACAGGATAGCAGATGAACAAGGGGGCTTTAGGAAAGGTAGGGGTGTGTAGACCAAGTGTTTACAGTGAAACATATAGGTGAACAGTATTTGGATAAGGGTAAAGAGGTTTTTGTGGCATTTATGGATTTGGAAAAGGCGTATGATAGGGTGGATAGGGGGGCAATGTGGCAGATGTTGCAGGTGTATGGAATAGGAGGTAGGTTACTGAAAGCAGTGAAGAGTTTTTATGAGGATAGTGAGGCTCAAGTTAGAGTGTGTAGGAGGGAAGGGGACTATTTCCCAGTAAAAGTGGGCCTTAGACAAGGATGTGTGATGTCACCGTGGTTGTTCAATATATTTATAGATGGGGTTGTAAGAGAAGTGAATGCGAGGGTCTTGGCAAGAGGTGTGGGGTTAAAAGATAAAGAATTAAATACAAAGTGGGAGTTGTCACAGTTGCTTTTTGCTGATGACACTGTGCTTTTGGGAGATTCTGAAAGAGAAGTTGCAGAGGTTGGTGGATGAATTTGGTAGGGTGTGTAAAAGAAGAAAATTGAAAGTGATGAGGATAACAAAAAGATTAGGTGACGAAAGATTGGATATCAGATTGGAGGGAGAGAGTATGGAGGAGGTGAATGTATTCACATATTTGGGAGTGGACATGTCAGCAGATGGGTCTATGAAGGATGAGGTGAATCATAGAATTGATGAGGGAAAAAGGGTGAGTGGAGCACTTCGGAGTCTGTGGAGACAAAGAACTTTGTCCATGGAAGTAAAGAAGGGAATGTATGAGAGTATAGTTATACCAACACTCTTATATGGGTGTGAAGCATGGGTGATGAATGTTGCAACGAGGAGAAGGCTGGAGGCAGTGGAGATGTCATGTCTGAGGTCAATGTGTGGTGTGAATATAATGCAGAGAATTCGGAGTTTGGAAATTAGGAGGAGGTGCGGGATTACCAAAACTATTATCCAGAGAGCTGAGGAGGGGTTGTTGAGGTGGTTCGGACATGTAGAGAGAATGGAACGAGACAGAATAACTTCGAGAGTGTATAAATCTGTAGTGGAAGGAAGGCGGGGTAGGGGTCGGCCTAGGAAAGGTTGGAGGGAGGGGGTAAAGGAAGTTTTGTGTGCGAGGGGCTTGGACTTCCAGCAAGCATGTGTGAGCGTATTTGATAGGAGTGAATGGAGACAAATGGTTTTTAATACTTGACGTGCTGTTGGAGTGTGAGCAAAGTAACATTTATGAAGGGATTCAGGGAAACCGGCAGGCCGGACTTGAGTCCTGGAGATGGGAAGTACAGTGTCTGCACTCTGAAGGAGGGGTGTTAATGTTGCAGTTTTATAACTGTAGTGTAAAGCACCCCTCTGGCAAGACAGTGATGGAGTGAATGATGATGAAAGTTTTTCTTTTTCGGGCCACCCTGCCTTGGTGGGAATCGGCCGATGTGTTAATAAAAAAAAAAATTTTTTTTTACTTATCTTTATTGAAGATTGTTGATGGCATATGGAAGATAGGGAGGAGGAGGAGTAAGGGAAGGAGGGAGGGGTTAGTGTTTGGAAGGGAAATCCCCCTCCAAAAAGGACTTCAGGTATCAAAGCCCTATCTGGGGTTACTTCTCTTCTTTGTCTTTTAATCCCACTTGGACCAGCTTGAGTCACTGGACCCTTGTCTCACAAAATAACTGTCCACAGTCCTCTGTTTCTGGTGCCTTTTTAACATTTGCCTGAAGTAGGACATTGTTTGGTCACTGAACATGCTGCTGATATGGCTTGTTTGAGCTTGCTCAGGGTGGTATTTTTCAGCAAATGCCAGGACCCTATTCCACATTGCACAACTCTCCTTAATCTCTGAAGAAGGCACCTCTCATATTTTTGTATTAGTATTTCCTTCTTCATGTCTATGGTGTTTCTCACTTTCTTCACCACAGGGGTACCACTAGGAACTTTCTTGGGACCCATGGTAGCTTATTTCACAGTCGTACTTAATGAACAAACTCCAAACACAATTAATTAATTGTGAAATGTTTGGATGAGCGTGCAGGGTGATGTGTACTCAAGTATAAACAACGCTAGACTGGCTCCCGATGCTTGTGCGGTGAGGCACCCAAGGGCGCCTGGGCGGACAGGTCTGGTACGCACTTGTTCGATTGGCGTAAAGTGTTCGATTACCAAATAAAATTTGTTGTTCTATTTCCGATTTGTTCGATTGCCGAGGTGTTCGGTTTCTGAGGGTCCACTGTAATTGTAACTTACCAATCGTTAGTTGAGTCACAAGCCTTTCACGTGATCACTGTCCGTTACTAGCCTTTCTGCTGACCAAGCAGTGTCAAGGGTCAACCTTTGAATATGAGCGCCCCTCGCTCACGGGAGCGGAGTTCAAGTCAGGATAGCAGAGTAGGCAGGCACAGGCTTTGAGTGCTCCCCATATATTTCCACTAATATAAGTCACCAACCAAGCTGTGTTGTGTTTATTACCAAATCCATCTCAAGAACCCCACACAACAACTTTATTAGTTGCAAACACCGATCTTTAGCTCACAAAATGAGGGCCATAGGCATTACGGGAAAGGTAGGCAGATGGGTTTTTGAGTTCCTAACACACACAACACAAAAAGTAGTAGTGAACAGGGCAAGATCCAGCATCAGCGAGGTCAAAAGCTCAGTGCCCCAAGGCACTGTCCTGGCACCTCTGCTGTTTCTCATCCTCATAGCAGACATAGATAATAACACCCAGCACACTTTTGTATCATCATTTGCAGATGACACTAAAATAAGCATGAAAGTCACTACGGTAGAGGACACTGAAAAATTACAGGAAGACATAAGCAGGGTCTTCCAGTGGGCAGTGGCGAACAACATGACATTCAATGATGATAAGTTTCAGCTGCTTAGGTATGGAAAGAATGAAGAACTCAAAAGGAACACTATATACAAAACGCAAGAGGGTCACCACATAGAACGAAAGGAACACGTAAAGGACTTGGGAATAATTATGTCTGCTGATCTGTCTTTTAAAGACCATAACAAGACAAAGATCTCAACAGCCAGGAAGATGACGGGGTGGGTATTGAGAACTTTCAAAACAAGGGAAATAATGCCGATGGTGACACTCTTCAAATCGCTAGCTCCCTCACTTAGAATACTGCTCAGTGCTGACGGCCCCGTTTAGGGCAGGAGAAATATCAGAGCTGGAACAAATTCAGAGATCGTTTACGGCTCACATTGAGCCATTGAAACATCTAAATTATTGGGAACACCTTTAGTCTTGAACATGTACTCATTGGAGCGGAGGAGAGATACATGATAATATATACCTGGAAAGTACTTGAGGGCCTGGTCCCAAATCTGCACACTGCCATAACATACTGGAGTGAGAGATATGGGAGGAAGTGTAAAATAAACCCAATGAGGAGCAGGGGTGCAGTGGGGACAATACGGGAGCACTGTATTAACATCCGGGGTCCCAGACTATTCAACATCTTACCAGAAGATATCCGAAACACGGCTGGAACCAGTGTAGAAGCCTTCAAGAGGAAACTGGACAAGTATCTTCACCAGGTGCCAGATCAACCAGGCTATGATGGATATGTGGGGCAGCGGGCCTCCAGCAGCAACAGCCTGGTTGACCAGGCAAGCACCAGACGAGCCTGGCCCATGGCCGGGCTCAGAGAGTAGATAAACTCTCGAAACTCTTCAAAGGTATATCAAAGGTATATCTTGCAAAGAGGTGCACGTGATCATGACTGGTACATGCTGGTAAAGCATCTGTTTTCAATTACTTGTTTCGGAAGCAAACAAGGCGCCACTGCCCTTTCTGAGAGGGTCCTCCCTCAGGGCTGAAAGGAGCTGATACCCCCCTCTTGGAGAATTTTCTCCACACTGGGAGGCGGCGGAGGTTTGCCGTAGGTGAACTATTCACTTAACATTAATTTGATTTTCTCACTCACCACCACTGCTGATTGTCTTTTCTGAACAGCTTTAGTCTGTGGGGTTTCTGGAGAATCACTAATTTTGTTTTTAACACTGTGTAATTCTAACGGCACTAGTTTATCTATTGTCCGCTTATTCACTACACCTTTGTTCAAAACAGCAACTGTCCTGATGATTCCATTTGCATCAGGATATGTGGTCACAATTTTTCCAAGAGGCCATTTGGGACCTTGGACCATCATTATCAATAATCACTATGTCACCAGGTCTTAAGGACTTAAAATTTTCTGGAACACCTGCTCCATAGAAGTGTTCTCTCAGTGAGGTGAGAGTCTTCTCGCCAAATTTTCTCCCATTGTTCAATCACTTTATTAAGGTGTTTGAATTTATGTCTGAGTTGCTCAGGTTCGAAATAAGTTGGATCCTCTATGATTTCTTTATCATTCATGGGAGGAACAGGTTCGAGCCTTCTGCCATGTAGTAAATGAGATGGCCTTAACACTTCTAAATTGTCCAGATCATCGGTAAGATACGTTAGAGGTCTGTTGTTGACTATTTTCTATTTATTACAACTGTACGAAATTCTTCTAAATCGATTCTCTGATGATGAAGTCTTACTTAAACAACGTTTTACGATGCCGATCATTCTTTCATAAAATCCGCCGAGCCATGGGGCCTTGGGAGAAATGAGTCCCCAACGACAATTGCGTTGATTCAGCATCTGTTGTACCTCTGGCTAATCAAAGATCTTGCTTATATAAACAGCACCAGCAACAAAGTTCGTTGCATTATCTGATATCATCAGTCTGGGACATGCTCTTCTGGCTGCAAACCTTCTAAATAATTTGATAAAGGTTTCAGCAGACATGTCAGTGGCTACTTCTAGATGTACTGCTCTAGTCATAGCACAGGTGAACAAACAGATGTACATCTTGATGGGAACTTTGTCAACTGTTTTCGTTAATATTATTTTTCCAGTGTAATCTACAACTGTCACCTCAAATGGAGTGACATGACATACTCTTTCAGAGGGATATGGAGGTGGACCAGGATACTGACATACGTACTCACATATCGTAGTGACGACAAGTAATACAATCCCTTATTTGTTTTTTTCACACTTTTTCGACCTTGAGGTATCCAGTAGGATTGTCGTATGTGACAAAGTGTGTCAGCTACCCCACCATGTAACACGTTACTGTTGGCGTTTTGAACAATCAGTCTTGTTAGCCAATGATCCTTGGGGATCAATATTGGATGTATTGTTTTCTTAGGTAGTGAAGAATTATGAATTCTTCCTCGACATCTTAATCTTTTCTGATTCGAGATAAAGTCCTAAAGAATTAATCATATCAGGTTTCTTTGGGGATTTATCCTGAGTTTCCAGAAATTTATACTCTAGAGAAAACATCTTTCTGTATTAGCTTTACGCAGTATTTAAGAAATAATGTCACGTAGGTTAGTCTATTTCAGACCCCCAAAAATACACTTGCAACAGCACTTACGAAAATACACATACATAAATGTTCGAATTTGGAGATGCACGAAAACCGAGGGACCACTGTACATCAATAAATACCATATGAAAATAGACTGCAAAGTCGCTGTTTTAAATGAAAAAAATGGTTGTAGTTTTTATTTCTCTATGCAGTGTGTGGTGCAGGATTTTTTTATACTACGCACACTGACCACATAGACCCATTCTTTCATATGTAGGCCTACCAGCCGTTTCCTGCTTAATTTGAAGCCGCTAGAATTTACGTGTACTAGTACGGCACCAACCCCTGCTCGTAAAACGTATTAGTATGGCACCGACCCCAAAAGGGTTAAGCATACTAGTACGGCACCAATCCCTGCTCGTAAAACGTACTAGTATGGCACCGACCCCAAAAGGGTTAAAGCGCATGAATTTTATTAAATTGGATCAGTCTAATAATCCCCATTATAAATAAAAGGTGACATTTTTCTAAAGAACAATTAGAATAGAGCCTGATTCGACGTGTTGTTACAAAAGGGGCCAAAACAGGCCTAGATATAAGGCCCTTATCGTAACAGTGGCTAACTCTGGGTTAAAAATCCAAGGAAATCTTATCTTCCCCTCTCTTGGCGATTGAACCCACCTCCTTTTAGTTGACCTGAATGCTTTGCATCTGAACTAGCAGTCATTTAAGAATAATAATAGTAATAATAATATCTTTAATTACTACAAGTACATGTACAAGGTATACAGGCCTAGCTGACATCTATGACATACAGGGTGTACTACTATATAGAAAACCCCTTGTTATGCAGAACATTTTGGGCAAATTAGGTCAGTTTTGTCCCAGGATGTGACCCACACCAGTCGACTAACACCCAGGTACCCATTTTACTGATGGGTGAACATAGACAACTGGCATAAGGAAACACGTCTGATGTTTCCACCCCTTTGTCGGGAATCGAACCCGGACCCTCACCGTGAGAAGCGAGAGCTTTTGCCACTAGGCTATGGGGTTCCGTAATGGCAAACATTTTGTATACATTATTACTGTTTATTGTTATTATTTTATGAGAAAGCACTAAAGCTGTAGGAGTTGTACAGTTCCTGAAGATAAGATTTGTTTGAATTTTTAACCCTGAGGGTTAGCCACCCGGGATAACCCAAGAAAGTCAATGCGTCATCAAGGACTGTCTTATTTCCATTGGGGTCCTTCAATTTTGCCTCCCTAGAATGTGACCCTCACCAGTCAACTAACACACAGGTACCTACTTACTGCTGTGTGAACAGGAACAGCAGGTGTAAGGAAACATGCCCAATATTTCCACCCATGCTGAGGATTCAACCACCAGACAGTGTGTGAGGCGAGTGTGTTGCCAACTGAGCTACGGTTTGATTCATGAAAAGAGAGAGGTCCAATTCCTTAGATCAATAGCCCCCCTCGCAGGCAACAAAGCACCTCCTTTAAGGCAACTTTACTGTAGAAATTTGCATACAATATGAAGGTAAACTTGTGTACAGGAAAATGGGAAATGGCAAGCATCATTGCTGCACATTTTTTTTAAAATGTAGGAAAGTCATAACTTGAGTTATATATTATTTTTAGTTTAACAATTGAGGAATACTTTACTGTACGTATATGCTTTTTATTGCAGGGTTGGTGCTTTCAACATATGATGTGCTAATGGTGGTAAAGCCACAAGGTTATGTGCCCACCTTGGGCATATTCCTTCGAACCACTGTGCCTTGTGCTGCTGCAGGGGCAACATTTGCAGCAATAACATGTGTCTCAACAAATCTAAGAGGCAAAGATGATAAGCTTAACTATTTCATTGGAGGAGCTTCTGCTGGGTCGGTGTTTGGAGCAGCCAGTAAGTTCTTTTCTTGTTTCTGCAAAAGCAGTATTGTATTTTTTCATTACCTAATGGTATTCTGTGTTTGTGCATGCAGTAAACTATTCGAACTGTAGTTAAAGTGCAACACCTCTGCCTTATAGTGCTAAATTATTCTCATCTTTAAATTATTCATGCATATCTGTAAACTTTCCAGTGCTGTAGCATACCTACATTTTCTTTGATTACCTTTCAACCATGAATCAATTCTTTTAAAAAGTAGTAGTATACCTTCTATTGTGCTTTCTGTATCTTCTTTTTCTGTAATACAGTCAACCCCCGGTTCTCGTCGGTAATCCGTTCCAGAGGGCCCGTCGACCACCGGTTTGGTCGAACTCCGATTCTATTTTCCCCATAAGAAATAATGGAAATAAAATTAATCCGTTTCAGACATCCAAAAGTATTAAAATAAAATATTTTTTTGAACTTTTTGACATTAAATTATACACAATTTTATGAAAAATTAAGAAATAATAGTACAATAACATGTCACTTACATTTATTGAAGAGTTGTTGATGTGTGGAAGACGGGTGGAGGGGAGAAGATGGAGTAGTATGCTAGTGTTTGGAAGGGAAATCCCCTTCCATTAACACTGCAGGTGGCAAGTTCTTTTCTGGGGTTACTGGCCTTTTTCTTTGAATGCTACACTCCCTGCATGAATGCTACACTCCCTGCATGAATGCTACACTCCCTGCATGAATGCTACACTCCCTGCATGAATGCTACACTCCCTGCATGAATGCTACACTCCCTGCATGAATGCTACACTCCCTGCATGAATGCTACACTCCCTGCATCCCTGCTTCACTCCCTGCATCCCTGCTTCACTCCCTGCATCCCTGCTTCACCCCCTGCATCCCTGCTTCACTCCCTGCATCCCTGCTTCACTCCCTGCATCCCTGCTTCACTCCTGCTTCACTCCCTGCAACACTCTTTACCACAGGCTTGGCACTAGGAGCTTTCTTGGGGCCCATGGTGGCTTATTTAACAGTTGCAAACACTAAAAACAGTGGAATAATGACAATATACAGTGGTCCCTCGGTTTTCGTGTATCTCTGTTTTCGTGTATTTCAGTTTTCGTGTAGTTTTTTCGTGGAAAATTGCCCTCTGTTTTCGTGTGTTCCCTCCGTTTTCGTGCTCGGTCCGGAACCTGTCTACCAGTGCCGCGCACATACAAAGGCCGTAGGCCACCACCCATGCACCTCCCACGCACCTTGCCAGGCAGTCTAGCATTGTTTACGCTTGAGTGAACATCACCCCAGGAGTTTATACAAAATATTTATTAACAATTCATTGTTTTTGGGCCTTGATTATTGTGTGTGACTACTAAATAAGCTACCATGGGCCCAAAGAAAGCTACTAGTGCCACTTCTTTGGTAAAGAAAGTGAGGAACACCATAGAACTGAAGAAAGAAATAATAGAAAAATATGATAGTGGTGTATGTTTTGCCGAGCTCGCCAGGATATACAAGAAAGCCCCAACAACCATCGGTTCCATTGTGTATAAGAGAAAAGCAATCACTGAAGCTAATGTTGCGAAAGGGGTGAATACAATAACCAAACAGAGATCACAAACAATAGAAAATATGGAGAAATTGTTGTTGCTGTGGATAAACCAAAAACTGCTAGCGGGTGATAGTATTGTGCAATCCATCATACGTGAAAAAGCAAGGCAGTTGCATGCCGATCTTGCCAAGAAAATGCCTGGAACCAGTGATGTTGATGTTGATGAATTTAAGGCCAGCAAAGGCTGGTTCGAAAAATTTAAGAGGCGAACTGGCATACACAGTGTTGTAAGGCATGGTGAGGGTGCCAGTTCAGATAAAGATGGGGCTGAAAAATTTGTGCGCGACTTTAAAAATATGTAGAGGCTGAAAATTTCAAACCCCAACAAGTGTTTAATTGTGACGAAACAGGCCTCTTTTGGAAGAAAATGCCAAGGAGGACCTACATCACACAGGAGGAAAAGGCAATGCGAGGACACAAGCCTATGAAAGAGGCTAACTCTAATGTTGTGTGGTAACGCTAGTGGGGATTTCAAAGTGAAGCCTTTACTCGTGTATCACTCTGAAAATCCCAGTGTGTTCAGGGACTACAGTGTTGACAAGAGTAAATTGTGTGTGTTTTGGAAGTCTAATGCTAAGGCATGGGTCACTAGGGAAATTTTCCTGGAATGGTTTAATCAAGTGTTTGGCCCCAGTGTGAAGAAATATTTATTGGAGAATAAATTGCCACTTAAGTGCCTCCTGGTAATGGACAATGCTCCTGGTCATCCTCAAGACTTGGACAACCAAATGTCTAAGGATTTCAGATTTGTAAAAGTGAAGTTCTTGCCTCCTAACACCACTCCTCTCCTCCAGCCCATGGACCAGCAGGTCATTTCAAACTTCAAAAAACTGTACACCAAAGCAATGTTTCAAAGGTGTTTTGATGTGACCAGTGACACTAAATTGACCATAAAAGAGTTCTGGAAGGGTCACTTCTATATCTTCCATTGCATAGGCCTTATAGATAAAGCTTGGCAGGGAGTGACCTCCAGGACGATGAACTCTGCTTGGAGAAAGTTGTGGCCAGATTGTGTCCCAGATAGGGATTTTGAAGGGTTTGAAGCTAACCCTGAGGAGCCTATGGAAGTTGTGGAAAATATTGTGGAATTGGGGACTTCCATGGGGTTGGATGTGAATGGAGAGGATGTGGAAGAGTTGGTGGAGGACCACAATGAAGATCTAACCACTGAAGAGCTGCAAGAGCTTGAGCTGCAACAACAACAAAACAGATCTGAGGAAATTGCTTCAGTGGAGGAACAGAGATGTAAGGTGCCTTCTTCAGAGATTAAGGAGATTTGTGCAATGTGGAGTAGGGTGCAATCATTTGTGGAGGAACATCACCCTGACAAAGATGTTGGAATCCGTCTCATCAACATGTTCAATGACAATCTGTTTTCCCATTTTAGGGACATTTTAAAGAGACGCCAGACACAGAGCTCTCTGGAGAGATATTTAGTGCCACAGGTGTGCAGTGACTCTCAAGCTGGTCCTAGTGGGATTAAAAGACAAAGAAGGGAAGTGACCCCAGATGAGGATTTGGTACCTAGAGTCCTTATGGAGGGGGATTTCCTTCCAAAATTAGGGACTCTACCCTCTCCCTCCTATCTCTCTTCCATCCAGCAACATCAGTCTTCAGTAAGGGTAAGTGCCACATTCATTTCATTCATTTGTGCATGTAAATCTATCTTTAAGGCCCCCCCAAAAAATTTTTTTCAAACTTCTGGGTTTCTGGAACGGATTAATTGAATTTCCATTATTTCTTATGGGGAAAATGGTTTCAGTTTTCGTGTGTTTCAGTTTTAGTGCCTCCCTCTGGAACGGATTAAACACGAAAACCGAGGGACCACTGTACTGGTATGAATGCGTGGATGGTGGTCGCTCTCGCTTGTAAACAATAGCACTGACGCTCCGTGGAGTGCCCGGGCCCAGCTGGGACATGTGTACGCGTCTGGGACGAATAGCCAACTCGTCAAACTCAGAGCAGATCGCCTAATACCGAGCCAAAATTCTCGTAAAAAAACCTGTTGAACACCGATTTGGGCGACCTCCGACGCCGTCGAGCACCGAGGGTTGACTGTATATATTTATCCTGTTCTTACTGTTACTAGTTTCATCAAAAACTTTTTTTTTTTTTCTTAAAATTTGTATGTCATTATTATGCCCCCTCTCTAAAGATTTTTACCATTTCGTAAAAGTGAAAATATCAAGAATCCATATAGTATACAGTAAATGAACAATTGTATTATTTGTAGGTCATAAAATAGTAATTCCAGTAGGAGTTTTCTTGCACTCCTTTGAATTTTTCTGTCTGTTCTTTAGGTGTGGCCACCATACTACAGCTACATATTCTAGTTTAGCTCTTTAAGGAAGGGATGCACAAAAGTAGGAATGTGTAAAGATTGAGTGAGCAAGGGATAAGGGTCTTTCTCCAAAGGATACAAAGTGCTTGTGCTAATGGTGTTTTGAATTTCTTTATAAACAAGGAGCCACACAAATCCAGTTCAAATGCTTCATGTGTAGGCATGTTTTCTATTTTTTTTTAATTCTATGAGACCAGTGTTTATGTCAGATATATGATCTGTATGGTATGCATGGGTAATGAAAATAGATTTGTGCAGTTTCCACTCTGCTTTTGTTTAGTGGATTGCTGAATATTGATTCATGCTAGTCTTAAAATTTAACTTTTTTCATTTTCATCATCTTCGTTTGAACTTCCTGTGATTAATGGTCTAATTCTGTTAGTTGTTTTTAACATGGCATTTCTATGTGTAGATATATCCTGGATTTTTTTTTGTGTTTGTCTAGTATGATTCCTTATGTTTCGGCAATCTCTTTGACAAAAATTATTTCCTTCATTGTGACACGAACCACCATACCACTACCACGTTTTATAGATACCACTTCATCACGCACTGATTGAGTTCCAAGCTCTGTGGCTTCGCCATCACTTTTCTTTCAGCACTTTTTCCAGTTTTTGAGGTGGCAGAAAATATCCGAACAGCTGTTCGGATATTTTGGTAATAATTTTAGAATTTTGCCCTTTCTCAGGGCCTGTTCGGATATGGGCAAGGTTCGGAAAATGGCAGGCCGGATATGCGAGGTATCACTGTAGTTCAATACAGCCTCTCAGTTCCTAAGACCATGTCGGTAAACGAATTCGTTGCTAAATGAAGAGCATACTATAATGTATGTAGTGGGTTTGTGTCGCCTATCTCTGATATTGTTTTAATGTCACCTTTGCACCATTTATAACATTTCTGGTATATTTAAATGTTTATACAGCATTGTACTGTATATTGTAATAAATAGAATAGAGGAAATCAGCTCTTAATATACATTATTTACCACATACCACGGGTGGGGTTCGAACCCGCGGTCAGAGAGTCTCAGAACTCTAGACCGTCGGTAAGCCACTGGGCCAGCTAGCTTCAATAAGATTCATCCAACTAGGTATTTCTACACCATAGGAAGGTTAGCATAGGCACCACTGTGTCCACAAATGCAAGTTTTACAGACGAATCTCCAGCTAGCATGGCCTGACGAATCTAGCTCAGTCCCTTCAAAGCCGTCAACATGACTCACGAAATCGTAATGACACGATTGCAAACAAACCACATACCACGGGTGGGGTTCGAACCGCGGTCAGAGAGTCTCAGAACTCTAGACCGTCGCGTAGCCACTGGGCCAGCTAGCTTCAACTAAGATTCATCCAACTAGGTATATTTCTACACCATAGGAAGGTTAGCATAGGCACCACTGTGTCCACAAATGCAAGTTTTACAGACAATCTCCAGCTAGCATGGCCGTGACGAACTCTAGCTCAAGTCCCTTCAAAGCCGTCAACATGACTCAGATCGTAATGACACGTTCAACAAACCACATACCACGGGTGGGGTTCGAACCAGCTGTCAGGAGTCTCAAACTCTGACGCGCGTAAGCTACTGGCCAGCTCTCATTTCTGTTAGTCATTTGGTTCGGGAAGGAACTTGAATTTCCAATTCTTATGGGAAAATGCTGCGTGTTCAGTTTAGTGCTCCCTCTGAGCATTGTGCACAGGACACTGTACTGGTGAACTCCTATGGTGTGACTACCTGTTGTAACATGGCTCGGAGTGCCGGCCCAGTGGCACGCGCGTCTGAGTTCTAGAACTGCACTCGAGCAGACGCCACCGTGCAATTTGTAATCCTGTTGAACCGATTGGCGTACATTCGTGAGTCATGCTCGAGGTTGACTGATTTTACGTACTTTACTAGTTCTCAAACCTTTGCTGCTGGAATTTGTGTCATTTATCACCTCTAATTTTTAACGTGAAGTGACAACTATCAACCTATGGTTAAAATAACAAGTTGATATTTGTAGGTTAAATAGTAATCCAGTGAGTTTTCGCACTCCTTGAATTTCGTCTTCTTATTGGACCCGTACTACAGCACATATCTGTTTGCTTTTGAGGGTGCACAAAGTGATTGTAGATTGTGAGTCATGTTAGGAGGCTTTTGAAAGGTAGAAGTGCTTCGTCGCCATGCTAGCTGGAATTTCTTTAAAAGACTTGCATTTGTTCGACAATGGTTAGCTAGCTAATCTTCCTATGGTGTTAGAATATACCTAGTTGATGAATCTTGATTGAACTGATGGCCAGTGGTTTAATGACAGTCTGGGAGTTCTCGACTCTCTTGTTAGGGTTTCGAAACTCCACTCTGGTTGTAAATTTGTTTAATGTGTCATCGATTTCGGATCATGTTGACGGTCTTTGAAGGGACTTGTTAGCAGGAGTTCGTCACGGCCATATGCTGGTATTTGTGTGTAAACTTGCATTTGTGACACAGTGGTGCCAAATGCTAACCTTCCATGGTGTGAATAACCTAGTTATGAATCACTTTATAGACTACTGCCAGCTACGATTAGTTCTAGAGTTCTGAGACTCTCTGACCTCGTTCGAACCACCCGTGGTATGGGTTGTTGCAATCGTGTCATTACGATTTTTGAGTCATGTTGAGAATTTTGGACTTGAGCTAGGGTTCGTCACGGCCGCTATGGAGGCGTGTAAAACTTGCATTTGTGGACACAGTAGTGCCTATGCTAACCTTCCTAGGGTGTAGAAAATACCTAGTTGGATGAATCTTATTGAAGCTAGCTGGCCCAGGGGTTGTAGGGGTCTAGAGTTCTGAGACTCTCTGTCACCTTCGCAACTTCTACTGTATTGGTTTGTTTATCAGTGTCATATCGATTGTAAGAGATACATTATTTAAGTATGCATACTGGTAGAGTTAAGTATGATATGGTCGAGTTCGGTAAGCAGCGGTAAATCCTTTTCTTTCTGTGCTTGATCTTTTAGGTTTTCTTAGTGTTGAGGGTTTAGGGTGCTTATGACCGTTTTCCAGGGTATGTCTGGTGGTAGCACTTTCTTTATTTTATCCTGGTCAAGTCTCTGTGGAAATTAACCCTTTGACTGTTTGTCGTATATATGCGTCTTACGAGCCAGTGTTTTTGACGTATTAATATGCCAAATTTCTAGCGCCTTCAAATCAAGCAGGAGAAAGCTGTTAGGCCCACATATGAGAGAATGGGTCTATGTGGTCAGTTTAAAAAAAATCCTGCAGCACACAGTGAATAATGAGAAAAAAAATACCGTATTTTTGGGTTAAAACGCCGACTTTGGGGTGTATTTTTGTATAGTATTTATGGTTGTATTCTCGTTTTCTTGGTCTCATTTGATAGAATGGAAGGCATATTACAGAAATAGAGATGATTTTGATTGGTTTCTTGATGAAAAGGACCTTGAAATTGAGCTCAAAATAGTGGAAATGTTCGATTTTTGCCAATGTTCAAGAGTAAACAGATAAGTGTCCAACTAGCCATTCTAATACGCAGTCACGAATGGGTTGACATTATTTATACAATTATTACAATAATGCAGTAGTCTGCATAACAGTAAATCTTCTATTTTTTTGTGTAAATAAAAATTCAAAATACAATGGACCCTAGGTTTTCGTTCACCTCCAAACTCGAACAATTATGTAAGTGTATTTTTGTAAGAGATTTTGTTAGTGTATTTTTGGAGGTCTGAAACGACTAATCTAATTTACATTTGTCCATATGGGAACAAATTTGTTCAGTAACAGCACTCAAACAGCATTCTGGAAAGAATTTTCAACGAAAACTGAGGGTCCACTGTAAAAGCAAGAGTAATATAAGAATGGCCTTGAGACGTGAACAGAGAAAAGGTTATTTTAGTGCCAGAAATGGCTGCATTGTTCATTCTTGACCCTATTTTGAAATTGGCATCTTTTTTTAATTTGCATGAAATTGGCCAAATTGCCAATTTTTTACCACTTTATTGGGTAGCTGAAATCAGTAAATGGGCTGTTTCTTGTACTCATTCGATAGAACAAATGGAGTTCTAGTGAAATAGCTATGATTTTAGTCGACTAAAACATTGAAATTGGCCGAAAATAGGGATCAAAGTGGGTGAAATTGCCGATGCGTAAATATCATCGAGACTGCTAACTTCGCAAGAGCATAATTCCGTAAGTTTTCCATCAAATTTCATACTTTTGGTGTCATTACCATCAGGAAAAGATTCTCTATCATTTCATAAGAATTTTTTTTTTTTCGACCCCGAGAGCGAGTTCAGGATCGGGGGGTCTTGACCCTGAAAGGGTTAAAACACTTGAAATTTTGAAAAGTTTGCAGACATAATAGAGAGATGTGCTCACGGAGAATGTAAACAAACCGGGTGGGGCGCGCTGTATTAGAAAGATGGGTTGCTGTATAGCGAATTTTGGTCACAATTTGAAATCACTATTAGCGGAACGCCGTAAGGCGAAACGCTGTAAAGCAGAGCCCTACTGTAGTAAAAATGGCCAAAGCACCAACTTTTGAGTACTTACTAGTTCTGATTGCTGAATGGGCAGTTTCTTGTTAAACTAATGCAATTCCAGGCATGCTAGCCAGGAGTTGAATTGGTTTAACTACTGTAATAGGCCTAAAATAGGCCTCAGTGGACAAAATAACTGTTGCATAAAGTGCTCCATGACCTTCAACTTTACATTGGTGTAATTCCGTTAAGTTCACATTAAATTTTGCATTTTTGGTTATTCCCTTTAGAAATTTGTCTACCATTTTATCAATTTTCTTTTATCCAGACATTGTGATGTAGACTTTACATATAATTTGAGGGCGTTTGTCAGTTTAAGGGTTAATAAATTCTTCAACTATGAGTGGGCATGCAGGATTCACTTCCTTCATGCTCACTAAACTACAACACCCTAACACACTCAAGCTGGCCTCCACTCTGAAAGAAAGTTGCACCATCCATATAGACTACCTCTTTGGCTTTTTTAACAAACTAACCTATTGAACCAGCTACAATTTTTGTTACTCTCCCCTACCCTCTCGAATCCCTGTCCACAGAGTAACTTGTTTGGGTTTAGTGCATCTTTTTTCCGTCTCCCACCGAGGCAGGGTGATCTGAAAAAGAAAAACTTTCACCATCATTCACACTATCACTGTCTTGCCAGAGTCATTGCTTCCAGTCTGAATAAATCCAATTTATTTTCAGGAAATTCAGTGAAGGTGGGTTTTCCAGCAGCAGTTTTCCTGGGTCTTGCAGCAGTTATCTTCAAGGACTCCATGCAAAAAGAATGGGAATTTCTCCCCAAGATTTATCACAAGATGGGCTATATTGATTATAGGAAGTTTGACTTTACTCTTACTAAAGACGTATCTAAAGATAAGTAACTCTGTGCAAGATTACACTAAAAATTTCAGATTTGTAAATCAGTTGTTTAGATGACTTTTAGCAAACAATCCTTATGAATGTGCAAATCAACATTGTAAATATAAATAAATATTTCCACTTGTAATATTGCTTATTAATGTAGCCTTAGCTTATTAACATGGTGAATAAAAAAATGGCAGTACTTTGAGTATGTTAGTAACTTTTGCAAATGATAGATTTGTCACAAAAATAGTTATAATGCAGTATACAGATGTAATTTTGGTGCCACATTGTAGCTAAAATACAGTTGCATTCATGGGGGATATGTGAAACCTGTAGAAGTCGTACAGCACTTGGAGGAATGAGAGGCAATCAACTTCAGGGAAAATGTTAAATAGGTCAAATTTCTTCAGTCATGAGCCCTCACTAACAGCAAGCTGACACCTTTGATGGATGAGAATTGGAATCTAAAAATTACTTATTTTGATTAGGGTCTTGATTCAAGGAAGTAAACATAGCTTCCCTTTCCTTGGGTCAAATCTGATTACTTTTTATTTTCCCTTTGCTGTTTAAATCCTCTTGAGTTTAATGCTTCTTCCTTTATTAATAAAAAATATTACAAATATGGTTTGCATATCTGTTTAGACAAGTTATGTGTTGCAAAGTAACCACTAAAGCTCTTGCTTCACACAGCGAGGGTATGGGTTCGATTTCCAGCGAGGGTAGAAACATTGGGCGTGTTTCTTTACATTGGTTGTCTATGTTCACCCATCAGTAAAATGGGTACCTGTGAGTTAGTCGACTAGTGTGAGTCGCATCCTGGGACAAAACTGACTAAATTTGCCTGAAATGCTCTGCGTAACAAGCGGCTTTCTATATGCAGTCAACCCTCCGTTTTCGTGTATCTCCATTTTTGGTTATTTCAGTTTTCGGGCACTTTTTTCGTGGAAATATTACCTCTGTTTTCGGTGATTGGCTCCGTTTTCGTTCATGGTACGGAACCTGTCCAGTGCCCAGCGAACATACAAAGCTCGCAAGCCCGCCTCCCATTCATTCATACATCAGCATTGTTTCTGGTTGAGTGAACATTATCCTGCAAGTTCATACAAAACATTTCTTAACAATCCATTGTTTTTGGCCCTTGATTATTGTGTGTGACTGCTAAATAAGTAACCATGGGCCCAAAGAAAGCTCCTAGTGCCAGTCCTTTGGTAAAGAAAGTGAGGAACACCATAGAATTAAAGAAAGAAATCGTAGCAAAGTGGAGTCGATAAAGGCTATAGCACCAGCCAGCGATAAAGTGTAACACTAACAGTGTAGCAAGTAAGTAAAGCGATAGAAAAATGACGACACAAAACTTAACTCCTCCATTGTTGTTTGAGGAGTATAAGGGCACTGAGTCCAGAGCTGCCCTCTGCCAACATCTCCTCCAAGGTAAGTGTAAATATTTCTTATTTATAAATTATGTACAGTGGTACCCCGGTTTACGATGGTCCCCAAACTCACCCTTTTATGTAAGTTTATTTTTTTAAATGCTTTTGTAAGTGTAATTTTGGGGGTCTAAAAGGACTAGTCTATTTTACAACTTTTCTTAAGGAGATAAATTCGTTTGGTAATGGCACTTGAACAGCATTCTGGAATGAAAAAATATCGTAAACCGGGGTACCACTGTACATTGTGTGAATAGTGGTGGTGGCTTTCTGCTGCCGCCGACCACCACCACGGCTTATGGTCATTGGCCCTTATACCCAACAACAACACTACCACCAGTCCTTACATTTGTAATGACATGTTTTATTCATTCTAGAGTTTATATCATGTTTCTGTGCTATTAATATTGTTTATTATGTCATATTAGATGAATTGATAGATAAATAAGCTGTATTATTATTATAATTAAAAGAAGCGCTAAACCAAAATAAGCTGTAGAGCTGATATTAGTGTCAAATTGAAGCATTTTGTCCTGCCTTTCAACAATAAACTCTCCTCCCTCTCTCCTCTCCATCTTCCATACACCAACAAGAGTCACCAATAAAGGTAAGTGTGATGTTAAATGTTCATTTATACTACATGTTATTAGTGCTTTATATTTATTTGTCATTCTTTTCTGTATGTAAATCTATATTTAATCTCTAAAAAATATTTTTTGTTAATACTCCTGGGTGTCTGAAACGGATTAATTGAATTTACATTATTTCTTATGGGGAAAATGGCTTCAGTTTTCGTTGATTTCAGTTTTAGTCGATCCCTCTGGAATGGATTAAACACAAAAACCAAGGGTTGACTGTAGTATAGTATGTCATTGATGTCAGCTAGGCCTGTATACCATGTACATGTACTTGTAGTAAAAGATATTATTATTGCAGTATTGGTATTTTCTAGACATTTCTAAAGGCTGTAATGCAGTTAGATGTGTATAACTATTTTATCTTAATATGCCAATCATTAGTCATCACATGATAATTCCATTGTGAACAGAGAATATGTCAGTAATAGGATTATAGCTAATTATTATATGTAGGGGGAAACCTTCAACTATTTAGGGGTATACAACACCTAGAGAAGCAGATGATTAGGCTTTAATCCAAGGAAGGGGAGCTAAAGTCCAGTTCCTTGGATCTAGAGCCTTTCACCAGCACCTAGGAACTGTTCTTGTGGGGAATTTATTGATATAAGGGGGGGGGAGGTGATAAACTCTACAGCACACACAAGGATGGATTGCAGGACAGTAAGAATTCCAGTGTGCAATCAAGAGTATAAAGAACCAGGGGAAAGAGCAGTGAAGACAAAAAGCCAAGAGTAAGGTCGAGATGGAAGTAGGTCAAATAATAATAATGTAATCATGCTCAGTCTATGAAGTTTAATCCCTAATATAGGGATTAGGGTAAGTAAGTAAGTTTATTCAGGTATACACAAATACATTTACATACATAGCAGCATATGTGTAGAGAACCTAGCATAACCCAAAAAAGTCAGAGTGACTTATTTCCATTGGGGTCCTTTTTATACTTTAATATTTTACATTCTAGGATATACAGTGGTACCTCGAGTTACGATATTTTTTCGTTCGAGAATGCTGTTCAAGTGCCATTACCAAACGAATTTATCCCCATAAGGAATAATGTAAAATAGACTAGTCCTTTTACACCCCCAAAAATATACCTACAAAAGCATTTAAAAAAATAAACTTACATAAAAGGGCGATTTTGGGGACCATCGTAACTCGAGGTACCACTGTATATGTTGTTATATTATAAAGGATATATGTACACTAGGAATAAGATAAAAAGAGTTATTTACATATACATGTGTGTTAGCTAAAAAAAAATAAAAAATCATTCTCCTCCCTTTCTGTCGCTACATTCATTAGGTACCTTTTGGTTCTCTTCTTGAACTGGCTCATGCTATGACTGGCTTTGACATGTGCAGGCAGTCTGTTCCATTCCTTTATTGCTGTACAATAAAAGGTGTTTGAAGCCTGGCCACCGACTGTGGGAACTACAAAGTTGTACTCTCTGCCCCTAGTACTATGACTGCTTTGGTTCCCAGCCCTGACAAAATTGACAGCAAGATATTCTGGACACTGTTTGTGAGCAATTTTATAAACTTGATTTAATTTAAGTTGTTTTACTCTGTCTTCAATATTCAGCATATCCAATTGTTGTAATTCATCCTGGCCTACATGCTCTCTTGGACCCAGGTCCAGGATGAATCTTACCATTTTGTTCTGGGTGATTTGCAGCTTATCTTTCAGTTTTTTTGTCAAGGCAGAGTACCATGAAGAGCAAGCATAGTCCATATGACATTGTATAAGGGCTAGACATAGGGTCCTGCGAGCCTCAGTAGGTAGACACTGTGCTTGTCTGTAGAGGAACTTCAGTCTGGCATTCACTTCCCTATCAATTCTCCTGACATGCATGGGTCAAAGGGGATTCCCAGATATTTTACTGAGGAAACTGAAGTGATGGATTCCCCATTACACCGGACATTAAAATTATTTACCCAGCTCAGTTTATATTTCGTGCCAAAGAGTATGGCTTTTGTTTTCCCTAGATGTAACGATAGTTTGTTGTCTACTAACCAATTGCTGCAGGACTCCAGTTCCAGTGTTAATACATTAGCTATATCTTGTGGGTCTTTACCTGACACTAACAGAGCGCTGTCATCCGCATACAGTAGGAGTTTGCACTTGACACTGATGGGCATATCATTTACATAACACAGGAATAATAAAGGACCCAGAATACTACCTTGGGAAACTCCACATGCTATCGGCAGTGGTTCTGATTCCGTTTTGTTGATTTTGACAGTTTGTTTCCTGTTGCTAAGATAGGACTTAAACCAGTCTGTGGAACCTATGCCGATAGCTTGAAGTTTCTTACATAATATATTGTGGTTGACAGTATCGAAGGCCTTTTGCAAGTCTAAAGTTACCATTCCTAAGGTTCCCTATAGACATTTCAATTCTCATGTAATCCATCAGATTAATTAGGGAGGTGTCGGTTGAGTAAGATCTCCTAAAGCCTGATTGGTAACTATGAAGAATGTTGTTGTCACTAAGATATTTAACTACTTGATATTACACTGCCCTCTCTAGAATTTTGGATATTACACTGAGTATACTAACAGGCCTATAGTTGCTGACATCAGACCTACTATTTTTCTTGAAGATAGGAGTAACTCTGGCCTCCTTGAACCCCTCTGGCACTGTATTAGTGGTGATGGACAAATTTATTATGTGAGCAATGGGGATTGCCAGTTCAGATGCACCATCTTTTAGGAACTTAGACGGGATGTTATCTGGGCCGGTGCTCTTAATTGGGTTTAACCTGCTTAGTTCTTTTTGCACGAAGTCATGAGATACACTTACTAGTTGACAACTGTTTGGAGTTACTCCTTTATTGGTATAGTATGTTTTAAATTTATCAGAGTCTGTGTTAAAGATATTTGATGCAGCTGGTAGCTTACTTACTAGTGTTGATGCGACAGTTGTATAGTTTGGATTAAAACAATTTGCCACTTTAGTTGTTTCGTGGCATACCTCGTTATCGACATTTAGAACTATGTTAGATCTATTTATGGGTTTATGGCTATACCCCAACTGTTTGAGTTGTTGCCAGAGCTTTCTAGGGTTATTCTTGTACTCTTCGATTTTTGAGCAATAGTGTCTTGCCTTTGCGCCTTTTATAAGCCTCTGCACTCTGTTCCTCTCCCTTTGGAATTCATTTAGTGCTGCAATGTCCTGTCTGTTTGCCTTAAATCTTTTTATCAACTGGTCTCTGAATTTCATATTATCTAATATCTCAGTCATCCAAGGTTCAGTTCTTCGTTTAATCCTAACCTCTTTAACTAGTGCAATATTATCAAGGATGGCAGTGAACATTGTTTTAAATTTTTCCCAGGCATCATTTACGTCCGTGCAACTTGTTATCACTGTCCAGTCACAATTGTGTAGCATATTTACCAGTGTTTCTTTACTGTAGTTTCTAGTTGACCTAACTTTTATTGTCTTGTGTAGGCCTATCCGTTCCCTAGTAATTTTCCTGGTACAGTAAATGATGAAATGATCACTAAGACCTGTGGTAATGACCCCTGACTGACTAATGTTCTCAGGGCGGTTACAAAGTATGTGGTCAATTAGGGTGGCTGAGAACTGTGTGATCCGGGTTGGTGTATTAATTAGTTGCATGCAACTATTTAAATCCAGAATTTGCTTATATCTTTTACATAGCCCGTTATTTTGCTGTTGAAAACAGACATTGAAGTGTAGATGAATGGTTCAGAGAACCGACAAGTTATAAATTAGACACATATGCAACATTTGGGTATCTTTATTGAGGAAACGTTTCCTCAATAAAGATACCCAAATATTGCATGTGTGTCTAATTTATAACTTGTCGGTTCTCTGAACCATTCATCTACACCCTGTCTGACACAGCAACATCTTGGGATCTTAATACAAAAGAATTCTTCAACACTTGTCCAACCTTTGGACGAAGACCTACTTCAACTAGTGGATGGTACCACTATGACCCCGCCTCCTGCTGCTTCACCTCACCTGACTACAGTATATAAGCCACCTCTACGGACATATGCTGTTATTTCTACAAGATTGATGGACTGAACACATCGACTCCAGGCCGAGGGACAGATTACCTCAAAACTCCTACTCTCCTTACACCTTTCTACTTTGTATTGGACTGATGAAGCCACTGTGTGGCGAAACGTTTCCTCAATAAAGATACCCAAATGTTGCATGTGTGTCTAATTTATAAGATATTGAAGTCTCCTAGTATTACTGTCTCGTCATTGTTATCAAGTCCTGACAAGACTCTCGAAAAGTCCTCTTAAGAACTGGTCATGGGTGGGAGGGCGATAACTAGTTCCTACTAAGATGGGTTTGGTCTTGGGAAGCAGCACTTCAAACCATAGAATCTCCAGTTTATTGTCATTTAAATCAGGTCTTGGATTATAGGCTAAGTCGTTCCTTATGTAGGCACATACCCCACCACCTTTTCTATTCCTATCTAAGCATTTTATATTGTAACCTTCTATTTTGACCTCGTCGTCAGTCACCGTATCATCCAACCAGGATTCCGAGATGGATATAACTGCCGCTCTAGTTCTGTTAGCTAGAATCCTAATCTCTGCCAATTTTGGAAGAAGTGATCTTGTGTTGACATGAATAAAGTGAAGGCCTGTTTTCCTAAGACAATTGTGTCTATACATTGTACCGAGACACATGTACCTCAGTGCATATATCCTGCTGGAACAAACATTCCTCAGGTGCTATACAACTGTGGCATATTAAAATACAATTAATGCCAAATCAGTTGATTTTGTATTTCTCAACATCCCTCAAATCATGAAATAAAATAGATAAGATGATAATCAATCTTGTGTAGGCAAATTAATGAAAGCCAACATTTTGATGCAATATTTAATAATCCTTCATTAGCCAATGTAATGTTTTGTACTCTGACTTCGTATAAAACTCTTGGGCAAAATCCTAATGACTAACAAACATTTTGCAAACGAAATGACAGGAACATAAATTTATAATGTATAGTATTCTTACAAGACAACCACAATTTCTCTTCAATGAATGATTAGGAATTTTTCCTTAGTTAAATTAGTATTATTATTATAATCAAATAGAAGCGCTAAATCCTTAGTTAAATAAAAAAAAAAAAAAAGTGCCTTCATAATTCAACTAAAGACTTTGGTGGGGAATTATTATTATATTTTTTGGGTAAGTGCTAAACCCATAGGGGTTATACAACACCTGGGGTATGGGAGGCAATTGGATTTGATCCAAGGAAATGTAGGACAATAACAATTCTTTGAATCGAGCCCCTTGCCATCATCAAGGAACCTTTGGTGGGGAAATGTTTAAAAAAATACCTAAAGTTACTAAGGTATCTTGTATTAATTCCAAGATTAACTTTTAATCCTTGAAACATAAAACAATGTAGTAAAGCCTCAATATAACAGATTAACAGTGGGCAAAGGGAAAAGGGGTGTCCAAGTGTACATTAAATCATAAGAATATTAAAAAACAGAAAAAAAGCACTTAGGTACTCTATTGTACGACTGATACGTATATACAGTAGGGCCCCACTTTTCAGCGTTTCGCCTTACAGAGAGTTCAAATTATGACCAAAACCTTCTATACGGCGAGTGGTCTTTCAAATATGGCGCGCGCCACCTGGTTTGTTTACATTTTCCGTGAGCACATATCTCTACGTATTATGTAATAATCACTTTTCGGCACATTAAATGTCCTATTTTATGTCAATATAGACATTTTTATTAATCCATCTATGATATTTTCTTCAAAATTATATAAGAAACACGTTACAAAGCATATAAACATGCTGTTTATATGCTATGGAGGTGTTGCCGGGCGGAGGGAAAACATTACGTAATACAGTGGACCCCCGGAAATTGAACAGCTCCCAACTCTTAACTATTATGTAAGTGTATTTCTGTAAGTGCTTTTGTAAGTGTATTTTTGGCAGTCTGAAATTGGCTAATCTAATTTACATTATTCCTTATGGGAACAAATTCATTCAGTAACGGCACTAGAACAGCATTCTGGAACTAAATTATGTTAGATTTCCGGGGGTCCACTGTACTAATAATAATCACTCTTGGGCACATTAAATGTCTTATTTTACGTTAATATAGACATTTTCATTAATCCATCTATGATATTTTCTTCAAAATTATATAAGAAACACGTTACAAAGCATATAAACATGCTGTTTATATGCTATGTGGTTGCCGGGCGGAGGGAAAACATTACGTCACTCCCCTTAATACATAACGCTTTTGTGTACAATTCTCGGCATGAATTATTCATTACTTCTCCCTTTACGATGGCATCTAAAGGTAGTTTATAGAAATTATTAAACTCGGTAAACATGGTATGTCGATGGTAATAATATGGCTCTGGGCCACATAGAATAAATTAACATAAATATGAGATGTGGTAACCAGGCGACTTGTAGGACTTGCGGTAGCCAGGCTACTTGTAGGACTTGCGGTAGCCAGGCTACTTGTAGGACTTGCGGTAGCCAGGCTACTTGTAGGACTTGCGGTAGCCAGGCTACTTGTAGGACTTGCGTGTAGCCAGGCTACTTGTAGGACTTGCGGTAGCCAGGCTACTTGTAGGACTTGCGGTAGCCAGGCTACTTGTAGGACTTGCGGTAGCCAGGCTACTTGTAGGACTTGCGGTAGCCAGGCTACTTGTAGGACTTGCTAGCCAGGCTACTTGTAGACTTGCGGTAGCCAGGCTACTTGTAGGACTTGCGGTAGCCAGGCTACTTGTAGGACTTGCGGTAGCCAGGCTACTTGTAGGACTTGCGGTAGCCAGGCTACTTGTAGGACTTGCGGTAGCCAGGCTACTTGTAGGACTTGCGGTAGCCAGGCTACTTGTAGGACTTGCGGTAGCCAGGCTACTTGTAGGACTTGCGGTAGCCAGGCTACTTGTAGGACTTGCGGTAGCCAGGCTACTTGTAGGACTTGCGGTAGCCAGGCTACTTGTAGGACTTGCGGTAGCCAGGCTACTTAGGACTCGGTAGCCAGGCTACTTGTAGGACTTGCGGTAGCCAGGCTACTTGTAGGACTTGCGGTAGCCAGGCTACTTGTAGGACTTGCGGTAGCCAGGCTACTTGTAGGACTTGCGGTAGCCAGGCTACTTGTAGGACTTGTGGAGACAACTTGTGCACAATGTAAAGTGACGAAAACCAGACGCGTTTGCCTGGTTTGTTTACATTACGTGTGGGTGGGGAGAGGAGGGAAGGGCTGCCCTGGCTGGCTGGCCACACTAGGGATGTATCGGATGTGAAAAATTTAGATATCCGGTATGCGGATGTGTATACGGATGTCTTACTCATTTTACGGATGCGGATGTAAGAAATTGTGCAGATGTTCCGCGGATGCGGATGTAAGAAATTGTGTGGATGTTCTGCGGATTTCGGATGCGGATGTATATACGGATATCTGTTTGCTGTGAAATACGGATGTAAGAAATTGTGCAGATGCAAATATCCGATACATCACTAATCCACACTTCCCAAACCTGACTTCCTACAAATAAAACTCACCTCTCACCCTACATTAACACTACAAATATTTTAAGGTAAGTAATGAGTGTACTGTATATGCATTTTATCACTCTAGGGCGCTTTAACCCTTAAACAGTCCAAACGTATATATACGTCCTTACCGCTACTGCCCCGACCTTGATTTTCCCCATAAGAAAGCATGTAAAAAAAACGTATATACATATACGTTTGGGGCAGTAGCGGTAAGAACGTATATATACGTTTGGACCGTTTAAGGGTTAAACATCTTAGTATAGTATGTGTGAGTGGGGTGGCCAGGAGGGCTACCATACCTACCACACCTGACTTCTTACAGTAAATACTACTCACCTTTTGCCCTACATTAAGACTACAAATATTTTGAGGTAAATAATGAGTGTACTGTGTGTGTTTTTTTTACTTTTTAATGCCTAGTTCTATTGCTAACTTAATATATGTTAGTGTAAACTTGTTAGCTGGCATTTATATGCATTCATTAATGAAAAAATGGAGTTCTGCTTTTCGGCAAAGTCTGCTTTCCGGCAGTAGCCTGGAACCTAACCTGCCGTATAAGTGGGGCCCTACTGTACTTAATTTACAGTTATATTGCAATAAACATTGAAAGTAATGGAATTCAAAGTACAGTGGACCCCCGGTTAGCGATATTAATCCGTCCCAGAGGGCTTATCTGTAACCAAAAATATCGTTATACGATTCTATTTTCCCCATAAGAAATAATGGAAATAAAATAAATCCGTTCCAGACTTCCAAAAGTAGTAAAATAAAATATTTTTTTTTTACAACATAAGACATGCATTTACACACAAGTTTATGAGAAATAAAGAAATAATATAGTACAATAACATGTCACTTACATTTATTGAAGAGTTGTTGATGTGTGGAAGACGGGAGGGGAGAGGATGGAGTAGTATGCTAGTGTTTGGAAGGGGAATTCCCTTCCATTAACACTGCAGGTGGCAAGTTCTTTTCTGGGGTTACTGGCCTTTTTCTTTTAATGCCACTAGGACCAGCTTGAGAGTCACTGGACCCCTCTTTCACAAAAAATCTGTCCAGGGAGCATGCCTGCATGCTACACTCCCTGCATGCCTGCTACACTCCCTGCATGCCTGCTACACTCCCTGCATGCCTGCTACACTCCCTGCATGCCTGCTACACTCCCTGCATGAATGCTACACTCCCTGCATGAATGCTACACTCCCTGCATGAATGCTACACTCCCTGCATGAATGTTACACTCCCTGCATGAATGCTACACTCCCTGCATGAATGCTACACTCCCTGCATGCCTGCTACACTCCCTGCATGAATGCTACACTCCCTGCATGAATGCTACACTCCCTGCATGAATGCTACACTCCCTGCATGAATGCTATGAATGCGATGGTAGAATAGGCTTTACAATACAGCCTGGCCAGCTCAGTGATATGCACTCCACTTTCATATTTTGTTATTATCTCCTTCAGTTCTACTGTATTTCTGAGCCTCTTTACCACAGGGCTGGCACTAGGAGCTTTCTTTGGACCCATGGTAGCTTATTTAGCAGTTGCAAGCACTAAAAACAGTGGAATAATGACAATATACTGGTATGAATGCGTGGGTGGTGGTCGCTCTCGCTTGTAAACAATAGCACACTGACACTCCCTGGAGTGCCTGCCCAGCTGGGCCACGCGTACGCGTCCGGGACGAATATCGTAGACCAAGTAGATCATCGTAAACGGAGTCAATATTTTGACGTAAAAATGTATCGCTAACCGATTTTATCGGTATCCGACGCCATCGCTAACCAGGGGTCCACTGTACAATTTACCCATTCTAAAATTCCATTGTATCAAGGGTTTACTGTAGTCTCATATATATACAGTAGACCCCGAGTAACGGTCTTAATCCATTCCAGGAGCTAGACCTCAACACGAAAACATCGTAATTCGAAACCTTATTTCCCCTAAGAAATAATGTAAATATAATTAATCCGTTCCAGACATCCAAAAATATTCACAAAAAATTAATTTACATTCATAAAACAATTATAAATAGTACATATATATAAAGTAGTACATGTAATATGTATTAAATTTATAATTAAACATTTAAAATAACATTTTCTTACCTTTATTGAAGATAGTTGCTGGCATCTGGAAGATAGGGAGGAGGGAGGTGTTAGTGTTTGGAAGCGTCCTTGATTTCTTTTCTCTCTGCCAGGATAGTGGTGATAGTAGACATGTTTTTTCCGTACATCCTGGCAAGCTCACTCACAAGTACGCCACTCTCATATTTTTCAACAATCTTTCTTCAGTTCGATGGTGTTCCTCACTCTCTTTACCACAGGGGTGCCACTAGGAAGCTTCTTTGGACCCATGGTGACTTATTTCACAGTGACAATCACTAAACCACCAATAAACACAACAAATGTATTGTGAATGTTTGAAAGAGCGCGCTGGGTATTGTTCACTTAAGTGTAAACAACGCTAGACTGGCGTCCTGCGGGGCGAGGCGCGCAAGCGCAGGCAGGCGGACAGGTCTGGTACGGACCACTACACGAGTCCAAAACGCTACACGAGACAAATATTAACCGTAAAAAGCAACCTTTACACGAAATAACCGTTATTCGGTCGGACCGTTACTTGGGGGGTCTACTGTATACAAAAAATAAGTACAGTGGACCCCCGAGTTTCGGTCACCTTTGAAATCGTACAATTATGTAAGTGTAATACTATTGTAAGTGTATTTTTGGGGGTCTGAAATGGACTAACCTACTTGACATTATTCCTTAAGGGAGTATTATTATTATTATTATAATCAAATAGAAGCGCTAAACCACAGGGGTCCTTAAGGGAGTAAATTCGTTCGGTAATGGCACTTGAGCAGCCTTCCGGAATGAATTATGACCGAAACTCGGGGGTCCACTGTATTACAGGACTTTTATTAAAAATTTTCAAAGATCTTCCATCAACATCAACAGTATGATAATATTGTAGTTCCTATTTCTCAGTATATATAACATACATAATTTCCAATTATTTATGCTTTTTATAAATTTTTAGACATTTATTTCCTATTTCAATACAAATTTTTTTTTACACGGTACTGCAAGTTAAAATAATTAAAACTTTAAACAGTTGAACCCCAGAATAAGTATGCTTCATAATCCACATAGTTTGATTATACAGTGGTACCCCGAGTTTCAGCCGTTTTTAGTTTCGGTTGCTTTTTTCGGCTAAATTTTGTTTCGAGTTTCAAACAGTGCCCTGAGTTTCAGCCGCTGTACCAGGCCTTCCCGCGCAGGCGTCGTGAGTCAGTGAGGCTTTGTTTCTCCTCGAGTGAACATTACCCTGTGTTCTGGATGTATCGGATGTGAAAAATTTAGATATCCGGTATGCGGATGTGTATACGGATGTTTTACTTACTCATTTTATGGATGTGGATGCGGATGTAAGAAAGTGTGCGGATGTTTCGCGGATGCGGATGTAAGAAATTGTGCGGATGTTCCGCGGATTTCGGATGCGGATGTATATACGGATATCTGTTTGCTGTGAAATATGGATGCGGATGTAAGAAATTGTGCTGTTCCGCAGGTGCGGATGCAAATATCCGATACATCACTACCCTGTGTGCTCATCCAAACATTTCACAATAATTCATTGTGTTTTGTGCTTGTTGATTGAGTGCAACTGCTACATAATTAACCACGAGAGTGGTGTGTGTGTGCTCCAGCTTGCCAGGATGTATGGCAAAAACAAATCAACAATCACTTCTATCCTGGCGAAGAAAAAAGAAATCAAGGAAACTGATGCTGCAAGGCAGTGGCTGAGGCAATAATAAGTCCTCCCTCTCTCCTCCTCCCTATCTTCTAGATGCCAACAAGTCTTCAATAAAGGTACGTACGTAAATGTGATTTTAAATGTTTATCTATTTCATTACTCATTTAAGTACTACAGTGGACCCTCGCTATTCGAACACTCCAAAACTCACCCTCATTCCAGAATGCTGTTCAAGTGCTGTTACCAAGTGAATTTATTCCCATAAGGAATGATGTAAATTAGATTAGTCCATTTCAGACCCCCAAAAATACACTTATACAAGCACTTACAATAATAAACTTACATAAAAGGGTGAGTTTTGGAGTGTTCGAATAGCGAGGGTCCACTGTATATGTATTTATAATTGTTTTGTGTATGTAAAACTATAGCTATTCTTTAAAAAATGTACGTATTACGTATTTGTGAATATTTTTGGGAGTCTGGAACGGATTAATTTGATTTACATTATTACTTATGGGAAATATTGCTTTGACTTTCGGCCATTTTGAGTTTCAGCCGAGCTTCTGGAACGGATTATGGCCGAAACTCGGGGTACCATTGTACAATGGTCTTGCTGAAGGCCATTTCTTGTAGTAGCTTAATTATTGACAAGTTACCTTCACAATTTGTTTTTTGCTTGTACAACCCATACACTGAAAAGTAATCATAAGATTTTTTCAAAATGTGCATTATATTTCCCAGATTATAGTAATATGGCCGAAAATAGCAATTTTTCTGAAATTTACTGTAAAATATATATTTAAAAATTTTAATAATTGGGATATGTGAAATTTCATATTATCCATGACTAATAATCACACCACCTCCAAGAATATAGCCCTTACATATTCCAGGTTTCAACTAAACTCAAAGCCTGAATTTCAAATCTTGCCACCATCAAATTCATTCTAGTGTCCAAGCACTTGTGCATTGATTTAAGTGATTAACATCTGCCATCACAACATTGGTTCCCATGAATTCAGATTTATATTTGCATCATGTACTGCTCTTTTCTGCCTATGTTAATATTATTTCAGTCTTAGCAGAATAAGATGAAATATGGTAGAGGCTATAAGGTTCACAGAAAAATACAGTACAGTGGACCCCCGGTTTACGTACTGCTCCAAACTTGAACAATTATGTAAGTGTATTTTTGTAAGTGCTTTTGTAAGTGTATTTTTGTGGGGTCTAAAAGGACTAATCTAATTCACATTATTCCTTATGGGAACAAATTCGTTTGGTAACGGCACTTGAACAGCATTCTGGAACGAATTAATTACGTAAACCGGGGTCCACTGTACAGTCTTTAAAGTCAAGCTTTGAAGAGCATAGTTCTGCATGTGGTATTTTAAATGTTATTTCTAGCAATGTTCGTTATTTTTCTCGAGAAAAACAAAGATTTTTGTATTTGTATAATAAACATAAATATCAAAGCCTGTGTACTAAAAGGTAGATGGTATATAAACAAATGGTTGACATTTATGTGCTAAATACAGACAAAATTTACAAACAGCATTTATAAGTCATAAACAGTCTAAAAACAAAGATGCTTTAAATCATAGACAATAGAAGCTGCAGCCTGCTGACTTCAATAGTATGTATGAAAGAATGGAATAATTAACTATACAACTATGGAGAAGTGACTGACAAATACGATAATCTTGATAAATTATAAATTACTCTATAAATACAGTAATCTTGGGCCAAATTTTTTTTTACAAGGTGCTTACACATTTTTATATATACAGTGGACCCCCGAGTTTCGGTCATAATTCATTCTAGAAGGCTGCTCAAGTGCCATTACCGAAAAAATTTACTCCCTTAAGGAATAATGTCAAGTAGGTTAGTCCATTTCAGACCCCCAAAAATACACTTACAAAAGCACTTACAATATTGCACTTAAATAATTGTTCGATTTCCGAGGTGACCGAAACTCGGGGGTCCACTGTACAGTGGAACCCTGGTTTTCATCCTTAATCCTTTCCAGAAGGTCGGTCAAAATCCGAAATGGACGAAAACCAGTAATATTTCCCATAAGAAATAATGTACATAAATCCAATTAATCCGTTCCAGACACCCAAAAATATTAACAAAAAATACATTTTATAGAGAATAACTATAGTTTTACATACATAAAACAATGAGAAATAAATATAAATGACTAATTTTAATGGATAAATGAACATTTAAATAATTTTTACCTTTATTAAGAGACTTATTGGCGTATGGAAGACGGCGAGGAGGGGAGAGATTATTGTTTGGAAGGGGAATCCCCCTCCATAAGGACTTTAGGTATCAAAGCCCTATCCAGGGTTATTTCCCTTCTTTGTCTTTTACTGGCACTAGGACCAGCTTGAGTCACGGCTTGCAACAGCTTTGTTAGGGTGATATTTCTCCAGCAACTCTTCCACATCCTAGCTACACGATATTTAATGTGGCCCAGAGCCATACCATGACAAACCATGTTCACTGAGTTTATAGTTTTAACAACTAACTTTAGATGCCATCATAAACAAGGAGAAGTAATGAATAATTCATGCCGAGAATTGTAAACAGTGTTTACTAATTAAGGACAGTGACTTGGAACGCCATTCATACAAGTTTTCTGATGTGACCAAGAAAACTTAATGTTCCTTGCCTGCTACAATCTCATATATATAAACATTGCATGTTTATATTCATAATTTTTTATTACAAAAACTTAATGCTTTCCTTACCTGCTAGACGTACCTCATATATGAAGAAACAAAATTGAAAATGTCTATATTTTTTCAAAAGTCAGAAAACGTCTCCACCGGGCAGGTGACCCAAAGAAAAATCAAGAAACTTCATCATCATTCAACACTTTCACCACACTCATACATAATCACTGTCTTTGCAGAGGAGCTCAGATACTACAGCTGAGAAAAGTCCCTCCCAGCTGTCACTATCTCAGACCCCTCCTTTAAAGTGCAGGCATTGTACTTCCCATTTCCAGGACTCAAGTCCAACTAAATCAATTAACTGGTTTCCTGAATCCCTTCACACAATGTTACCCTGCTCACACTCCAACAGCTCGTCAGGTCCCAAAACCATTCGTCTCCATTCACTCCTATCTAACACGCTCACACATGCTTGCTGGAAGTCCAAGCCCTCGCCCACAAAACCTCCTTTACCCTTCCCTCCAACCTTTTCTAGGACGACCCTACCCCGCCTTCCTTCCCTACAGATTTATACGCTCTCCAAGTCATTCTACTTTGATCCATTCTCTCTAAATGACCAAACCACCTCAACAACCCTCTTCAGCCCTCTGACAAATACTTTTAGTAACTCCACACCTTCTCCTAATTTCCACTTTCCCGAATTTTCTGCATAATATTTACACCACACATTGCCCTTAGACAGGACATCTCCACTGCCTCCAGCCTCCTCCTCGCTGCATTTGCAACCCATGCTTCACACCCATATAAGAGTGTTGGTACCACTATACTTTCGTACATTCCCTTCTTTGCCTCCATGGATAACGTTTATATACGTACTATATAACAGTGCATGTTTATATACACATTACATTGCATGTTTATATGCTATGTAACGTGTTTCTTATATAATTTTGAAGAAAATATCATAGATGGATTAATGAAAATGTCTATATTAATCTAAAATAAGACATTTAATGTGCCCAAGAGTGATTATTATTACATATTAGTATCACGAACGTATGAGTGGCCCAGGCGGATGCGTCTGGTACGGATGATTTCCAAGCGAATGTATGAAACCCGAGGTAAAAATTCGCCGAAAAAAGTGGTCAAAATCCGAATTGTACGATATCCGGACCAGACGAAAACCCGGGTTTCCACTGTACATATACAGTGGTACCCCGACTTACGATATTTTTTCATTCAAGAATGCTGTTCAAGTGCCATTACCAAACGAATTTATCCCCATAAGGAATGATGTAAAATAGACTAGTCCTTTTAGACCCCCAAAATTACACTTACAAAAGCATTTAAAAAAATAAACTTACATAAAAGGGTGAGTTTGGGGACCATCGTAAGTCGGGGTACCACTGTATATTGTTCCAAATGTAACCCCCTCGAGGAAAATTCTATAAAACCAGTGAGGAGCTCTGATACAAGGAACTAAACCTGTATATATACTCCTCCCTCCTCTTCTTTTTGTTAGTGTGACTTTGTAAATGGTCCAAGTCGGACCGAAACGTCGTCGTAAGCTCCTCTCTTCTATGTGCGGGTTATTTGTGAATAACTAAACCTGACTTCCACTTCCTTTAAGGTAAGAAATACTATTATTTCTATTGCATTTGTAGTCTTAAGCAGTAATATATCACGACAATGAACTACAATTACATATTCACCTTCAATTTTTGCAAGATCTGTTGGTCTAAAAAAAAATTGTTTGGCTTTTTGGGGACTCCCAGGAACGTAACCCTATTTTTCCCATAAGTTCTTTTAATTATCTAACACGAATTTATCTAACACAACGTTTTCAGGAACGTAACTACCGTGCTAAATGACGGTCTATTGTATACTTTAAATGGGAATCGGATAAAATGAGGGCGCTTTATCAGTCTCGCCTGAACATGTTAACAGTACCCTAGGGTTATAAGGATGAGTTACAAACCCATTTTGCTGACAAACTCCTATGTTAGTGTTACAACATACTTTAACCTTAAAATCCGAATACATAATAGTTTTGACATTTAATTTTTATTTTATTTTAATATGTATATGTAAAGTACCTTCATAACCCTTGCATATTAGTTTTTAACAATAATGCTAACATAGCACTTCTACAGTTCTTTCCAGAATCCTTTTCTAATTTCATTTTTTTTTTTTTCACAAACTGTAATAGATATGAAAATGCAGTTTTCTGCATACGATAGGTGAATTATTATTGGGGAGCACTAAACCAGTAGAGATTATACAACACCTGTGGGGGAAGGAGGTGGAAGGCATTCAGGCTTAATTCAGGGAATTAGAGCACAGATCCAATTTCCTAGATCAACAGCCCCTCACCAGCATCAAGGAACCTTCCTTTAGGGAAATATCATATTGTTGTAATAAGTTTTTGAAATTGGAAAAGGACTTTGTATACACACTGGATGTCCTGAGTTATTCACAAATGCATATTTTTTAACTTATGGAAATAATTGATGAAAAAATTACACTATAATTACCTCATCTAAAAAATTTTTTGTTAATGTATTAAGTGTATAGTATTACAGAGGCTTCTTAAGCCTCTGTAATACTATACACATAAAGTACTCTTTACCATGGATAGTCACTTCAATTGGTAAGCATTATTTGTATTACATCACATACTCTCCAGGTGTACAATACCGAAAAGTTGATAAGACGCATGCAACATTTGGGTATCTTTATTGCTGAAATGCTGAGGATCTTGTAACTTCAAAATTACTTCTGCCTCTAGTGTTATACAGTGGACCCCCGAGTAACGAACACCCCGGAAATCGTACAATTATGTAAGTATAATATTGAAAGTTCTTGTGGAAGTGTATTTTTGGGGGTCTGAAATAGACTAACCTATGTGACATTATTCCTTAAGGGAGTAAATTCGTTCGGTAATGGCACATGAGCAGGCTTCTGGAATGAAGTTTTTACGTTACTCGGGGTCCACTGTATACTATGCCTGTATTTACCTGAAGACACCTGCCGTGCAAGTGAAACACTTCAGCAATGAAGATACAGGTACTCCTCACTTAACAACCTACCTATTTAACGACTGTGGGGACTGACGACCAGCTCTCCGATCAATATGTAAACCTATGTTTATTAGAGCTGATTTCCTTTATTCTGTTTATTACAGTATACAGTACACTACTGTATAAACATTTAAAAATATATTAAAAATGTTATAAATGATGCAAAGGTGACATTAAAACAATATCTAAAGATGGTTGACACAAACCCACTATCAGTACAGTATGCACCTCATTTATCGACCAATTCGCTTAACGACCTAGTCGTAGGAATGGAACTCGGTCGTTAAGTGAGAAGTGCCTGTACTCAAATGCTACACATGGCATATTTGCCAGGTTGAGGATGATGTTTTTGGTATACAGTAGCTGTGATATATACATTTATCTAAATAAAATAAGCAATTTATAAAAATGGTTTAGTACCACAACTGGAATATACAGTAGTTTATATATGTGCTGTATATAGTACCAGTAATATGTCTCCATATGTATTAGCACACTGTACTTAAGCCAATCAAGAGTAAGCTATGAAAATAAAAATTATTATATTTATCACTTCAAATTTAGTTACGTATCTTGTGATGTTCAGTCACCTCGCCATGGTGGCAGATTTTGAACAGCTTGATTGTTTGACTAAGAACCCAGAAACCTAATTTTTGGCCTAAGTAGTGAGGAGATTTCCCTTTTGTCAAAATTTACTGTGCATATGAATTGCAATGAATTAAGGCTGTATTGCAACTAATGGGCTTAGAATTTTGCTGATGGCATCTATAATATGACAGTAAATAAGCCAAGAGAACACCAGATTTGTGCCCATGTATATTGACAAGAATAGTGGCAAAATATTGTATGTGAAAACTAGTAATGAGGGTAGTGAGTTAATAATAATAATGGTAAACATCTTATGTTAAGAACACTAACTAAATGGTTGTACAGGTTGGCTATCACTAATCCGGCAATCAGTAATCCGGTTCCATCAGTAATCCGGCACTAATTTCAGCTAGCATAATTTCAAATTTCCAGAGTCGCCACACCAACCTGCCTCTATTGTTTGGTGACACTACTTGCTGCATAAGTCATTCCAATTTCTTTTTTCCATTTATTGTTATAACCTGCTCACTTTTAGCCCTAGCCATGGTTCCAACGAATAAAAGAAATGCTTGTCGTTGTGTAAAGCACATACACTGTACATTGTCCATAAAAGATAAAGTGGTTTTGAAGCCAATGTTGGCCACCATGAGCTCAGCTCACTCAGATGAGCTGTGACCTGTAAATTTGGGCCTACATATGAGAGAATAGGTCTGTGTGGTAAGTGTGCACTATATAAAAAAAATCCTGCAGCACACAGTGCATAATGAGAAAAAACTGCAACCGTGTATTTTCATATGGTTTTATGGTTGCATTCTCGTTTGTTTGGTCTCATTTGATAAAATGGAAAATATATTACAGAAATAGACATGATTTTGATTGGTCTCTCAACAGAAAGTACCTTGAAATTGAGCTCAAACTAGCGGAAATGTTCGATTTTCACCGATGTTCAAGAGTAAACAAATGACATCACCGTCCAATATGTGTTCCCAACTGGCAGGTCTAATACGCAGTCATGAATGGCTTGACATTATTTATACAATTATTATAATAATGCAGTAGTCTATATATCAGTAAATCTTCTATTTTTTGTATGAATAAAAATTCAACATGGAAAGCAAGCGTAATATAAGAAGGGCCTGGAGACGTGACTAATGAACAGAGAAAATGTTATTTTAGTGCCAGGAATGTCTGCACTGTTTATTCTGGACCCTATTTTGAAATTAGCATCTCTTGAAATTTGTGTGAAATTGGCCAAATTACTGATTTCTAACCACTTTATTGGGTAGTTGAAATAGGTAAATGGGCGGTTTCTTGTACTCAGTCGACAGAATAGAAGGAATACTAGTGAAATAGCTATGAGTTTGGTAGACTGGAACAATGGAATGGGCCAAAAATAGGGTGTAAAGTGGGTGAAATCGCCGATGCGTAAATATTGCCATTGGGTTAAGTGTATTCTAACCTAACCACTGTAATCCGGCAAAATCACTAATCTGGCACCCTACAGGTTCCAATGGTGCCGGATTAGTGATGGTCAACCTGTATTACTTTGTAATACAAATTTCATAACTTTATTGGTATGATGATTCTGAATACTGTAACCATGTTATCATTATTACATTCACAGGGAAGGGAAAAAGTGTTAAACCTCTAGGGATCATACTGTGCCCTGGGAAATGGAATGCAATCACATTTCAAATTAGGGAAGGGAAGGTTAGGTTTAATTCCTTAGATAAAAAGTCCCTCACTGATGTCAAGGAACCTTCCTTGAGGGGTACTGTTCACTTTATAAAGAAAACAAATACAAATGTAAAGAAGGAAATGTAATATAACTGAACAGTTTGGGGAAATTAAAGAGAATGGTGTTGTGTCACATTTTGCATTGTCTTTATTGGTGTCTCATACAGATTGATTTAGAATGGCTAAACATATATATGGAGAAAAAAAATTCTTGTAAACTTTAAAACCAATTTGTAGACTTAATATGAATGATGTTATGATTAAGTGAACAAATTATTTCTGCAAGTAAATTTTCACACTAACAATTTGATCAGGTTAGAAATGTAAATATTAGCATTGTTGAAAAAATCTAGTTAATGAAGTTTGAAGTATTATACTGGATATAATAAATAAGGTACAAAAAAGACTGGATAAAATTATTTATGCTTCAAAAAGTCCCATTAAAAATTATAAATTGGGAAGGCAAACAAAAATTAAAAGCACGGCTAATTAACTTTCAATATTTGATAACTGATTTTTTTTTACTAAGGAAATAAAATAACTTTAAAGGAAGAAAAATCATATATTGATTGCATGAGTAGGAAGTTGCTATCATTGGCTGGAAAACATAAGCAGCAAAAGATTGGCAAAGATAATAGTTACTATACATCTGAATGCTTGAGGAGGGGGAAAGGAAAGAATGGACTGTATAACATGGAAACAGTGAAGGACATGGCACAAAGCCAACAAGTAGTGAAAAAGACAGTTGCAGAGAAGGACTTTGTGATGTTTCGCCTGTGGAACAGGCTCCTGCAGTCAATATACAGGGATCTGCACGAAGCAAATTTATACAAGTATAGTCAGGTGACCGCGCTGTATAACCCTTGTGGTTTAGCGCTTCTTTTGATTATAATAATATTATTATTATTATAATCAAATAGAAGCGCTAAACCACAGGGGTTATTATAATAATAATAATAATAGTCAGGTGAGTGGTTGGGTCAGTGAGATCACTGCATGGGGTGAATTGAGATGGGTGAGCAGGGTAATATTTTGTGAAGGGATTCAGGAAAATGGGTTAGTTAGACTTGAGTTTTGGAGGTGGTAGGTACAATGCCTGCACTTTAAAGGAGGGGTTTGGGATATCTGCTGTTTGGAGTAACATCTGAACTGTCGTATCTGAGCGCCTCTGCAAAGACAGTGATTATGTGTGAATGATGGTGAAAGTGTTTTTTTTTTTTTTTGGACCACCCTGCCTCGGTGGGAGACGGCCAACGTGTTTAAAAAAAATACTGAAAAAGTACTAGTGTCGCACCAACCTAAAATTGAGTATCGGTATCAGCAAAATTTCTGCTATTGTTCCATCCCTACCTGTAACTTAACTCATCTTACATAAATAAGTCATCAGGATGATCAGTAGGCCTCCTGCAGTACTAGTATCACCTGATTGTACTTGTCTAAATTTGCTTGTGCATCAGTGTTTTAACTGAAGTTCCTAAGTCAGAACATCTCAAAGCTCCTCTATGCAATTGTCTTTTTTGACATTAAGAACAGCAAATATTCCAACAGATGTTCATGAAAAAATAATGGCACTGCAGGTCATATATGAACTTGTGCTGTTTGAAGAAAATGGTAGAAAATATTCTAGAACAAATTATAATCAAATAGAAGCGCTAAACCACAGGGGTTATACAGCGCTGCAGGTTATTGTAGGATGCAGGGAGAGTGGGTTGTAAGAGGGAGAAGTGCGGAAATTGAGTGGTAAATTCTCCCCTGACCCGGCTCCTGTTCTTCAGGTTGCTGGTGTCGATATAGCACACCCTCTTGCCGTTGCCACTGAAATTGGTAATCATCTCGTCCGCATTTCTCAGGGTCTACATCTATGCCCCTCGTTCCTTTCTTCTAAGTCTGCCAGCGAGTTAAAGCCCTTAGATTTTTCTTCTCTTAGAGAAGAATCCTATAATGTGCCTTTTACCCTTCAAGAACTGGAGGCAACACTCTCTGCTTGCCGATCATCGGCAGCTGGGCCAGACGGCATACATATTCGTATGCTGCAGCATTTACATCAGTCTGCTCTTACTGTCCTCTTACGACTCTTTAATCTCATATGGTCGCAAGGAGTTCTTCCCCAGCTGTGGAAGTCTGCTATTGTTCTCCCTTTTCGAAAACCAGGTACTACGGGATGTGATTCCTCTCACTACCGTCCCATCGCTCTTACCAGTGCAATTTGCAAGGTGATGGAACGTCTAGTTAATAGACGTTTGATGTGGTATTTAGAGACTCACAATAGTCTCTCCCTAGTCAATATGGCTTCCGTAAGGGCCGTTCTGACATTGACCCTTGCTGCGCTTGGATACGTATATTCGTAATGCCTTTGCGAATAACCATTCGGTTATCGCTTATGACACAACTTGGAGATATAATATCTTGGCCCAGGCCCACTCCTTAGGCCTCCGAGGTAACCTACCATTCTTTCTTAAGGCCTTCTTAACTGACAGACATTTCCGGGTCCGGGTTAGTAATGAACTCTCCCCGGAATTTGTCCAAGCTGAAGGTGTCCCCAGGGATGTGTTCTGAGCACAACACTCATTCTGCTTGCTATAAATAATCTGGCATCTGTTCTCCCATCCAATATTTGGTCATCGCTCTATGTGGACGACTTTGCTATAGCTTGTGCAGGTGCTGACTGTCACCTCATTGCAGTTTCCTCCAGCATGCCATCAACCAGGTTTCTGATTGGGCCACCACTCACGGGTTTAAATTTTCTAGTGGCAAAACTCATCAAATTACGTTCACTAGACGTTCAGTGGTCTCTGATCATCCATTGTACCTATACGGCTCACGTATCCCAGAACGTGATACAGTCAGGTTTCTCGGCCTCCTGTTTGACCGCAGATTGTCCTGGAAACCTCACATTACCTCTCTGAAGGCGACTTGTCATAGCCGGCTGAACCTCCTAAAACCCTCGCACATCTTTCATGGGGGCTGATCGTAGAACTCTCCTTCGCCTACATTCGGCCCTAATTTTATCGAAACTCGATTATGGTGACCAGATATATTCGGCAGCTTCTCCTGCCACTCTTTCC